>JAJJID010000275.1:0-53222 GCA_022204955.1 Macrophomina pseudophaseolina
ACCAAATCCAGTCCAGAGGCCCGCCAATCCAACAAGATCATTGATGTGTCCATGACAAATTCTTAAGAAGGCTGATTAACTTGCCGGCCCGAAGCGGGATGTCCCAATCGCTGGAATTTCTTGCGTCGAGCATGGTCAGATAAACGTTTGGGAATTCTAGAACCTGAAATGTAGAGATTTTGATACCATTTGGAGGGTTGCCTGCTGAAAGTGGGCAAATGACCCTGTAGCCCTCGAACGCCATTCTCGACTTTTTGCCGAAGGAAGTCTGTACAGAGCATTCCAGGACATCTCCGCCCCTGATGGATTCGTAGCTTCGGGTAACGCATTGCGTAGCCGTCACGACATGCAGATCATCAGCTATGCGAATCCGTCGACGGGTTCGGCATTCCTCCCGCATAATAAAACAGCAACCTTATTCCCACTCACCGCGAAGCCAAAGGGTACCCTGCCTTGCTGGATGTTTCGAACAACGGCGCTTGTCTCGGAATCGCCTTCTAGATCGCGTTTTAGGCAAAAATTGAAAGCATTGGGGAAAGTAAGAGGTGCTTTTGACTTTTGCGGATGAGTCAAGCTCGCGCGTTCATAACTTGGAGTGCGTCCTGTCCAGTGAGACAGCTGGCCGCGGAAAGTCAAAATATTCCAGCGCCCCGGGTGCACCCGCGCTTATTTGACCACATGGCTGCCGGGATCCTACTGCTGCACGACTTCTTTAGCGCTAACAGACATGCGCATCTCCGGTGATGCAGCGTCTAGCGCATCAGACACGTGGGAAATAGACTTGCATTGGTGGGTAGAGGGGACGATCATGCAAATGGCATTCTTCGGTAACACAGAGAGTACATGAGACTGTAAAAAGGTGGGCCCGTGATTAGTGGTACATGGAGGGGATCAGGCCGTGTATACAGAACAAGAACTTTTCGGTAAGGGAACACCGCCATATCAAGACCTGTCGGGAAACGGGGTCGGAGCTGTATTGGCGTCGCGAAATCGTAGCCAAGAACATCCTCGCTGAATTTTGGAACAAAGGGTATATGCGAGATTCAAGTGCCGGACAGCAAATAACACCTGTGGCCGTTTGACGCTGCACTAACATTTCCGCGGGCTGGGCGATGGCGGGCGCCGGCGGGATCGATACGATTTGGGACTGAGGCTGCAATCCTTGATCTGAGAGTGAGAGAGAGAGAGAGATCCTTCAATCGGAGGACTGAGCCCGATCGCCGTGCCGATTCCAGATGCGGGCGCCGGAAGCTGGCAGATATCGGCCGAAACGATGAGTTTCGGATTTCAACAGCTCATAGGTCCAACAGGCTCTCGCCCAACGTCTCGCCGCTCCTCTCCCTCCTCAGCGCTCTTCCTTCGCTCTTCACACTCAACGCCCCCGCCAGCGTCCGGCCGTCCCTCGCTCCCTTCTTGTTCGCTACGGACGCGACCTTGAACCCCTCGACGCTCGGCTGCATCTCCAGCACCCTTCTCAAGCCCTCGAGCGCCTCGACCCGCCGCCGATAGAGGTCCTTGTCCTCGACCAGGGGCGCGGGCTGGGCCTCCATCAGCCGGCGCAGGCCCTCCATGGCCTCGACTTTGCGGCGGTACAAGTCGGCGTCCTCCTCGGCCTGGCTCCTCGCGGCGGCGCTGCCTGCGCTGCCCCTCCTGCCGCCAACGCTGTGTTGGTCCGAGGCGCTGCCGTTCTCGGGCCAGCGGGCCTCGATCAGGCTCGAGACGCGGTCGACGGCGGCGGTGGTGCGGGCCTGTGCATCGACAGCGTGCTTCGCGGCAGAGAGCGGGTGGTGGAGGGCGCGCAGGGCGTCGGTGGCGGCGGCAAGCGAGACGGTATGGGCGCGCTGGGCGGCGAGGAGGGCGTGGAGGGCGTAGGCGATGTAGGCGAGCAGCGGGAGGAGGAGGGCGAGGAGGGCGGTCGGCAGCGGGGTGAGGGTTATGGATGGGGCGGAAGCGGCGGACAGCGGCTGGACCGCCATTGTGGGCGGCGCGGAGAGGAGTGGCAGCAACGAAGCCGGGCGGGCAATGGTTCCGGGGATTGTGGGTGCGATGCTGTCGGCGCGGTGGAGACGGGCGGAGCGTCTTTTTCGGAGTCAGAGGCGTGGAGCGGGCGGCGGGTGTCGTGGGTCGCGTGCTCTCTGCTCTCTGCGGGGTCGAGCGTTGGCTCGGCGGAGTGGATCGCGCTGGCTCACCTCGCGACGGGATGCGAAAGACGATGGGGTTGGTGCTGGAGCGCGCACCGGCGACGGCTGGACTCGTTGTCGAGCATCGCAGGCGACGGGCGAAAAGAGCCGGACGGAGGTTACGCACGAGAGCGGCGGTGGAGGGAAAAGGTGACAGCCCCTTTGCCGAGGTGATCGACGGCAGGGCTGATGGCACTGCATTAGTCCCACGGCACAGCATCACCTCAATTCATCCTCGCTGCGCGCAGAGATCCTTCTTCTTTGGGGTACGCGGCATGGGCTGTCTGTGAAGGAGGTCGTATGCTTGCGAAATGCGAGTGCAACACATCGAATGATGAAGGCTTTCGTCTAATGACCTGTCTTTACCTTCAAGGCATGCAAAAGGGAACCCCACAACACTGCCGCTGAAAGTCAAGTCTCAGCCACTAACCACCTTCAAGGGTGCATGTGTCGCCGTTTGTACATCCAATCTACGGTGCCTATCTGATACCGTTCCCCAGGGCACTACGATGGATCTACGGACTGGAACTTCCTGATTTCGAACCAACCCATAGGACGTTCAGAAGATGCAAAACTATCAAAAAAAAAGTACAGAAAACGGCTTTGGTCAATCAAAGGATCTTCCAAAGTCTACCAGCTGCCGTGATCTGCTACCATGACCTGTCATACCAAAATGTCTCCGCTGAGATGTGCAAGAAAAGAACCGGTGTAAGGAAGAGTTGTATGGGTATGATGCACCATGCCGTTGATGTCTCAGGTGAAAAAGAAAAAAAAATGGAAAAAGGTGGGGGGAAGTCTTCTCGGATAGCAGAGCCATGCCATCGTCTTTACCCACAGAGTCACAGAGAGAAAGAAACCGCAATGGGAAATCCGCGGACAGAGGCCCGATCCGGATGTGTCTCATCAGCACAGCTACCGCGATCTTCCCGCAACAACCAACTCAGACCCTTTGCCTTTTCGCACCCGTGCCGTGAGCGAGGCCCCTGCGTTTCGACCCCGCGGCCTTCTTTGACGTAGGCTTCTCCGGGCTCTTGTCCTCCACGCCGACCTGCTTGCCCTTGCCGCAGTTGGGGATCGTTTTGTCCTCGGCGAGCTGCGGCAGCATCTCAAATAGCGGCAGGCGGACGCAGCGGCCGTCCTTGACCATCTGGATGGCCATGTTGACGAGCTGCTCAGAGTCGCGGGCGTTGAGCATGCCGTCGCCGTCGCCGCGGGAGTGGGCGTGCACGAACTGCTTGATCTCGCGCAGCACGGCCAGCGGGGACCGGTCGGGGTTCTTGTCGTCCTTGGCCTTGGCCTCGCGGACGTCGGGGTCGAAGAGGGAGTCGTCGTTGCTGAGGCGCGCGAGGTAGTCGGCCAGGCGCTTCTCCTCGCTGCTCTTGAGCGTGACCTTGAACAGCACGCCGGGCCGCTGGTCGGCGATCTTGTGCAGCTGCTGGATGACGACCTTGCCCTTGTAGGTGCGCCAGCTGTCCTGGTACGACTTGCGCTGGTAGTGCTTGCGGCAGGCCCGGATCCAGCGGTGCTCCTCGACCAGCTGTGTCTCCTTCTTGTTGCGCCCGAAGTAGTCCGACACCATCTTGCGCGACAGGGCGAGCGTGTACTGCTTCGTCTGGCACTGGGGGTGCACCCAGCAGATGAACTCGCGCTTGTCCGGGTCGCCGCCAGCTTCTGCAAGGGAATGGGTGTCAGCGCAGTATGTCCGGTAGGGAAAATGGTCCATAAGATTACCATCATCGCAGTCATCGTCGTCATCCACGCCGGTGGTGTCAACATCTTCCATGCCGGTCGACGGGGTGCCTTCGTGGCTGGCGGAGGGCGAGGCCGAGGGAGCATAGCTCGAGGCGCTCTGCTCTGCGCATCCGTCAGTATCACCACGTTCAGCACTACCAAAAGCATTGGCCTTACTGCTTGAGCCTGAGGCCAGCTTCACGAGGGCTTCGACGGCCTCCTGGGCGGCCTCAACTATAATGTCTTCTGGGGTTGCGTCGTCAGCCTCCGAACCTCCAAAATTGGAGGGCCGGGATTTGCCGTCACTCTCGCTGCCGCTGTTGGTGACCTCGTGGATGCGCATGCTGAACGAAGTCGGAATCTGCGGAGGAGCGGAGGAGGCTTTCTTGGTGGGGGTGGACGAGGCGCCGGCGTAGAAGGCGGACGCGGTGGGTTTGGGCGACATGGTGGAGGCCGTTAGAAGCGGCGGAAAGGGGACCATATTTGTGTGCAAAGATTGTCTCGGGTATGGACAGTAGAGGGAGTGCGGCTGGGAGCGGTCTTCGAGGGCGAAGGTGCTGGACGGTGGTGGGAAGTTGACGAAGAGTCGAGGCAGGGGCTAGTTAAGAACGAGAAGAATAAAAGAAAAGAAACGAGAAAGGGCAGCCACCAGGCTTGCGCGTGGCCGGGTGACTTGTTCTTTAGCGCGTGTCTCCACGTGGGAGTTGTGACCGGCAGGCAGGACATGCCAGCTGGCGGCGTCTTCTTCATCATGAGATTCTTGGAGTCGGCGCATGTTTGGCCCAAAGGCCAATCCAGAGGCCGAAACGGCGGATGATACCGAAGCCGGAACCCCGGAAAAAGCACACCGACGACCGGCAGGCCACTAAGGTGGCGGCGTAGTTGCTGTTGGGCGAAGTGTGTGGCCGAGATGATGCACGCGGGCCGTTCCGCCATGAGCTGGACAAGGGCAGCGGAGGAGGTTGCTCGCCATCGCATCGTCTCGCCCGTCACGTTTCCCTTGTCCACCGGTTCAAACCGCTTTGATCTGCCTTTTCTGACTCTCGCGGGCGTTGTGCCGTCGTAGGTGCGTGGCCGTGACGACGTGGCGCTCGGCCAGCTGGTGATGTAATGGGAAGCGGCCAGAAAATCGCTCGGCGACAATGGCCGCTGCGGTACGGGCGCAGCTCGTAGGGACAAACCTAGCCTTTCATGGGCTTGTAGCGGTTGAATTGGATTTGAACTTCTTCAAGCAAAGGCTCAGCGGTCAGGGTAGGTGCTACTGACACCGACGAGGCTGGACCCCAAGCGGCTTCCCCCGCCCGGAGAGTTCAAACTCACGCCCTCGCAGGCGCCCCATCATGTAGCGAGCCGGCAAGTAAGGAGATTTCATTGCAGGGAGGTCGTAGCAGCGGCGCAGCTGAAGTGGCTCACTCCATTTGGCAGTCATCACGGAGAGCTGGTGCGGGCGGAGGCTAGGGTCTCTACAGTCAGCCATCTCTAAGCTCATCCCAAGACGGAAAATATAGCAACAAAAGAGAGAGAGAGTGTGTGTGTGTGTGAAAAGCCTACCGAGCCGTGAGCTGGGCAGAGGTACCTGCCGCGGATGTGAACGTGTGCGAAGGCTCTCCGCGCCCCCGCCGCAATCCAACGGTTTGACGCCGCCGTTTGCCGCCCGCCGTCAGATGCCATGAGCTGTCGGACTTGGAGCAACCATCAGAGTGCGTGAATATAGCATCGTGGTGTACAGACAGACCGATCTACGCCGGAGCCGCCGCATTGTGGTCAGCCACCCCAATTCATCTCTGATTGCCGAACGCTCAACAAACAACCTTTCAACTGACGTGTTTTGGAGACAGGCAACTACAGCGCGTCGCGTTCCTCGTATCCTGGAGAAGTATCTCCTCCTGTCGCTCTCTTTAGTCGCCGTCCGGCTCTCTCCTCAGGCCGCCGCCTCCACGACTCGATGCACACGGCGCTCACAATCAGAACTGCACTTCGCATCGCCGTTATAAACACATGAAGTGTACCATAAGGTCAATAACGCGGGGAAAGAAGACAAACGGCGGTATGTTTTGGCGCATGGGTGGGTGGATCGACTGACTGTGCGTCGGAGTTTGACAGCGCAACTTATGCTGCGACAGATGGTTAAGGACCACGGTTCAGTGAAATGGCATCGAATTGCATCCACCAGCATGTTGTGCGTAAGATCTGCCATGTACTGCGGTTGACAGGTGAAAAAACAAAGATGGGGCGGGAAAGGTACCGACCCCCATTTTCCAGCCACGATATTACAAGTCATGCTAAAAGCCGGTCGGAGAGAGTCGAAGCAGCCATCCTGAAGCCAGTGCTTAGAATGAAATAACACTTACGTTTTGATGGCTGCTCCAGCTCCTCATGCGCATTGTACATACTTTCGTCTTTCCTTCCCAGACCCGACCGTTTTGCAGCTCCACGCGAGGGCGCAAGCCCAGGCAGGCACAGAACGTCGCCAATCACCGCTCCTCTTCGTCCAACTCATCCTGCTCGACCTCATCCTCATCTGCCTCATGCACCATCGCGTCGAATCCCTCCGTCTCTCCACCGATCAACGGCGCCCGCTCGCCCTCTTTCCTCGCATAGTGGCTGCCGACGCTGATTGCCAACGTGCTCAAGCCGTGGACCATGGTCGATCCGAGAACAATGAAGCACACAATCGGCCAGACCACGTCGATGCCAAGCTGCAGTCGGGGCGGCCGGCCGATGGGCGGATATGGCAGCGGCTCCGACGAGCCCGTCTCCAGCTGCGCTCGTGCCTCGATGGAGAGGAAGAGCGCGCCGACACCCATGGGGCCGAAATGGCCGGCGAACAGGGCTTCGCGGTAGGTATGGAGGTCGGGAATGAACCGCTTCGCCAGAAGAACGACGGGAATCCGGCGCAGGAGCAGGATGCAGACGAGCAGTGCGACGAGCAAGCCGGGCTCCAGAGAGGCACCCGAAGCCGTTCGCGTTGAGAACTGCGCCCACGGAATGCTTGCGCCAAAGTAGACGAACATGGTGCTGTTCAGCAGCAGGTCGATGATGTGCGGCAGGCGGGATTCGGCAATCTCCTGCTTGAACCAGCCGTCATGGTTGAAGCCGACGCCCGCGCTAAACGCCACCAGGAAGTCGTCCGTGTCGAGGGTGCTGGCGATGCCGATGCAGAAGACGGCGCTGAGGAGGTAGAAAATGAGGTAAGAGGCCCGCCCTATGAACTCGCGGCTGTGGACGAAGCGCAAGATGCGGTTGGCACAAAGACCGATCGCGAAGCCCAGCACAATGCCGAAGACACACTGCCACAGGATGGTGATGAGAAACCATTCCTTCAGGGCGCTCGCGACAGACTCGCTCGTGAGGAGCGACAGGCCGATGTACAAGAAAGGGAACGACACGCCATCGTTGCAGCCACTCTCGGCAGAGAGCAGGTGGCGCACGCGTCGAGGCACCCTCGTCGAGAACTGCGAGTTGGAAAGCACGCTTGCGGCCAGGACGGGGTCGGTGGGAGTCAGGCAAGCGGCCACCACCATGGCGACGACGAAATCAATACCCAGTATCAGCCGGATCAGCGCAGCGCTGACGATCCAGCTAAAAGCCATGACAGGCCCCAGCATGATGGCGATGCTGCGCCAATGTTTGCTGCGCGGCTTGAGATAGCCGGCCGGGAGCTCGATGCCGACGGCAAAGACCTGGATCCCCAAGATGAGCCGGGTGAATTCCTGCATGAAGACATCGTCCAAGCCCCATCGCTTGGGATACAGGATCCTGGCACCGCGGGGGCCAAAAATGATGCCAAACAGCGTGGCAAGCGGCGGCTCGGAGAGATGGAGGCGGTTGCGGATGAAGAGCGAGAATAGAGCGTAGACAATCAGGAAGCACGAAAGGACCATGTAGGTCAAGTGCGGCGCGGTCGGAGAGAGCTGAGACCAAGCCATGGCTGCAACAAGACCCTGGATGCCGTTGCCGAAGGTACTGTCTGCGATGCAGAGGATGCTGGAGCCGAGTAGCAGGGATCCCGGGCACGGAATTGATGGCTGAGGATACACGGCATGGAGTGCTGGGATGGCTGGAAAGACTCGCCGCGCGGAGGTGGACCGTTGAAAGTCTTAGGCGGATCCGGGGAACACCGTTGGCCGATGCGCGGAGCGTATTGTGTTCAAATATGACGGGATACGCCTGCTGAGATTCCCCAGGGTGGCGGGGGACGGAGGCCGTCAATGGTTTGCGATGACGCAGACAGTGGCCGTTCCTGACGCTAGCTCATCGTCACCCTTTGCGCAAGCCACTGGCCCCCCATCACTCGCAGTCACCTCCATCTCTTCCATCTCGTGTGAGCCATGCTTGGCGCTTGTCGCTTCTTCGAGAACATGTCGAGCTGGGGTGTCCCTGCAAATGAGGCAAGTGGGTGAGTGCAGCGCAGTTGAAGAGCTCAGCCCGCATGGCGCAGAAGGAAATACTCGCTGGGGCGCGTGCGATCCTCGCCGGTGATCTGCAAAGCATTAGGGAATACCAAACAAGCATTCCAGCCTGCGGGCGAGAGACTGCGAATCCAGGGGAGAGGTAGACGGGTAGACGGCCGAGTGGACTCTCTTCTCATCAGGCCGGAAGAGCGGCTGTGGATGCGCCGAGTGTGGGGAAGCCGCTCCCGAGCAACCCCCACCCCGCCGTAACCGTGCGGGGAGAGGTCGGGAGCGGCCGCCAGTTAAAAACCAATGCGGGCAAGCCAAGCCACAGCTCACTTTTTAACTTTCACCAGAAGCATGGCCGGGCATTATCTCAGGCACGCTCCGCGTGGCGCCAACGCTTTCAATGACAAGCCGCAGTTCCAGGGGTTCATGAAGCCATGCCGCTACGAAGGCGAAGTCCAGAATCTCGAGGTGTTCGGAGAGATCCCCAAGGAGGTCGATGGCACTTTCTACCGAGTAATGCCAGACCCACAGTTTGCGCCATTCATCGAAGATGACCCTGTCAGTCTCCTAACCAGCCCATTTTGCATTTAGCTGACGCGGTTCGCAAGTGGTTCAATGGCGATGGCAACATCAGCGCCTTCCGAATCCACAACGGCAGAGTCCATTTCAAGCAAAGATATGTCCGCACCGAGAAATTCGTACGCGAAAGAGAGGCCGGTCGCGCTCTGGCTGGTAGGTGATCCTGCCGTGGCGGTGCATCTCCTCACTTTGCCTTGGGTTTAACACCGCCCAGGCAAATACCGCAACAAATTCACCGACGCCATTGAATTCACCGTCCGCACCACCGCCAACACGAACATCTTCTACTTCAACGGCATGTTACTGGCATGCAAAGAGGATGCACCTCCCTATCGGATGGATCCCCGCACCCTGGAGACGGTCGGTCTATACGACTTTGAGGGCCAACTTCCCAGTGTCACTTTTACAGCTCACCCGAAGGTTGACCCCACTTCTGGCGAGATGGTAGGCATGGGCTATGAAGCAAAGGGCGACGGCACTCCCGATGTCTGCTACTTTTCCGTCGGTCGTGACGGTAAATTCAACGAGACTGTGTGGCTCGTTGCACCAGTTGCTGGCATGATCCATGATTTTGCTGTAACCGAGAACTGGGTGAGTCGCCTCTCCTCTACTCTTATCCTTTCACCGATTGACCCAAACGCATAGGTTCTCTTTCCCATCATCCCCCTTGTTAGCGATGTTGAAAGGATGAAGAAAGGCGGCGAGCATTGGGCTTGGCGCTCTGACATGCCCTTCTACTTGGGCGTCTTACCTCGACGCGGCGCGACAGGGTCGGATGTTAAGGTGAGCAAATCTCTCGAAAAAAAAGTCATGAGAATTCTCTGTGGAATTGCAAGCTCATTCATGGTCCACTGGCAGTGGTTTCGCGCACCCAACGCTTTCCCAGGACATACCTGCAACGCCTACGAGGATGAAGCAGGGAACATCATATTCGATCTTCCACTGTGTGATAAGAATGTTTTCTTCTGGTGGCCCGAAGAAGACGGTACAGCGCCCAAACCACACGAAATAGAGGCCTTCATGACCCGTTTCACCGTCGACCCTCGCTCCGACAAGCTGGATCTCCCGAAACCCGAGCTGCTCGCTAACTATAACTGCGAGTTTCCTCGGATTGACGAACGCTGGGCCATGAAAGACTACCACCACCTATTCCTACCTGTCCTTGATCCCACTCTTGGCACAGAGTTTCCAGCAATCGCCCCCGTTATGGGTGGAGGAGCCCCCTTCTATAACGCCATGGGCCATTTGAACGCCAGAACAAAGGAGATGAAAGTCTACTCGCCAGGGACAAGGCACGGCGTCCAAGAGCCAGTGTACATGCCCAAATCTGACACGGCTGAGGAAGGCGACGGCTACGTTTTGTTTCTCGTGAATAACTACGGCGAGATGATCAGTGAGCTACATCTTGTTGATACTCGGGACTTCAGCAAGCCGCAGGCAATCATTAAGCTACCGTTGAAGCTGAGGCCGGGCTTGCACGGCAACTGGGTGCCTCGCCAGGATCTGGATCTTGTACTGTAGTGTAACGCTGTTGGACTTCCTCGTTACTTTAGGGGAAGCGGTACGTGCTGGCTAGCCCGATGCAGTTTACGAGAAGCTAAGTATAAACAAGGTCTTTGGAAAGTGGCATTGCTTGCCGTCATGATGTTGATCTGTTCCAGCAGGCGGAAGTATTCACTTTTACCAACTTGTGATACACACTTAATAATCTGGATTTATTCAAAAATTCAGTTAAATGACAAGATATTGCCCTCGACAGAGCATGTCGACCCTGCGTCAATGCATGCAAGGCATCCCAGCATGAGGCACCTATTCAGAACTTCACCGCGGATCAATGGCTCAATTCGCATAATATCTAGAGGTGGCCATGGACTTACGAGCTTCAGCCGTTTGGAACGGGTAGACGTTGGCCTAACGGGGCCCACGACATTCGAACGCTGCAATCTCCGGAATGCCTCACGGATGTGTGGAGGCTCTAACGGCTCGGTCTTGCTGTGTCGCGCAGTAAAAGGTCCGTTGTCGGTATTGATGGCTGGGCCGTCATCTTTAAATCGGCTGTGGAATGCTTGTTCCGCGCTTTTGACCCTTAGCGCTTCCTCAGTCAACGTCTGAACCATTTGGAAGGTCAGAAAGCCGAGAATGTCCATGACATCCTCTCCTACTTTCCCATCAGTGACCACGCCGAGGCCGGACCATTGCCGGAACCTGTTGCGCTTTCTTCGCGTGAACGTGGCTTGCCTGGCCTCGGCCCATTCGCAGTATTCCTCTCTCGTCATGCTCTGCGTGCGCTCGTCGGCAAGCTTGAGACGCCGCAGCTGCGCCTCATCAGCTTCCGATGTTTCTTGACTTTCCATATCCAGTTCCGGGGCCTTCTCTGAGAAGTAGCTCGAGACGTCCCAAGGGAGGATGACCTTGGGTCCCTTCAATTTGCGGGACGGGTCAGAGCTCGCACCGTCCAGTGGAAGAGCATCGACTTCTGCGAGATCACCTTCCACGGCATCTAGGACATCGGCGCCTGCTTTGTCGTCCTTGTCTTTCGCATTCTTGCGAAGCTCCTTCCACGACAGGAATGTTTGAAGCCGTGATACCTTGTCCTTGTCGTGTCGAATGAGGAAAATGATGTCATCCGAAGAGATGACCTTGCTACCACGGCGGTGGGCCAGGTCGTTCGAGCGGGAGAGCTATACAAAGAATCTCAATAACAACACAAGCTGCACATGTTCGGCGACTTACAAGCTCAACAACTTGTTGCTGCACAATATTCTCAACGATTGATGTTGTCTCCAGGGGCGCATCAGGACTGTCACCAGCTACAAACATCATCTGGTGATGGCAGGCAGTACGGAATCGTCAGCAGAGAATGCGGAACACAGGGCTGTCGAACTATGGGATACTGTACATACCTGTTGGATTTCGGCGCGGTACTGATCGTTCATTTTTACGTGATATCGCTGAAGAGCTGGCAGGTTTTCGTGTTGCGTAGCGAATGGAGCAGGTGAGCAAGAGTTGACGGGAAGAGAGATATCATTGCGGTTGGCGGATTTGTCTACGGCAGGACCAATGAGCATCTTGACGGGCATGTCCGCCTCTTTGCACCACACCACACGCCTATTGAAAATAGCACGCATTAGCAGGCATGCAATCGGCAGAGACAGGTGTATGATCGCTGCTGGACCTTGTTATTTACATTGTGCTTAGTTCGGTGTGCTGGACGGTGTGGCTGAGAAATCAGGCATGTAATGTAGTTGCCGAGGAGGGATTAGAGGTATTCGACGGAAAGCGGAAAAGTGGGCGATGGCCTTCTCTTCGATAGTGGACGGGCCGCACGGGCGCAGCGGGCCCTGGTCTGCGCCACCAGGGCCTGACTAGGCCCCATATGGAAAATCGGCAGGCAGATAAGGCCCTATAGGACAGAACAATCAATCACAGCTCACCGGCTGAGGCGGATTGTTTTCGAAGATCTCGATTGGGCTGGGCAGCTGGGTACTAGTCAAAACCTTGTATGCAGTCGCCGCATTGACGGTAAAAGGGACACAAAGAACTTCCGCAGGTCTCAGCGCAGGCCCACCAACTTCTCGCTGAGCTCCCATAGCTTCACTTCCGTCTCGCGATCACCCTTCGCCCAAGGTGCATAGCCGCAATCTTTCCTCATCTGTCCGACCACCACAGGTGCGGGCTCGGCCTCAGCACAGTCCTCGCAATATAAACCCCCTTTTCCCTCCAAAGCTTGTGCTACCGCGCACCAAACAGTTGTTGCAGCTCCCTGCTCGGGGCTTTTAAACATATTGTGGTATAGTTTGAAGATTTCTTGCACATCTTCACGTGAACCCTTTGCCATCGCGGTCATAATAGCTCCGGGATGTACACTGAGGGCGTGGACCGGGTGCTCGGGGTCGGCGCCGTATAGGCGGTCGAGGTGGTTCGCGTGTAGTATGTTGGCTGTTTTAGATGCCCCATACGCTTTCGTACCATCATACCCGCGTCGAGACCAGTCGAGGTCGGTCAAGTCGATCTGGCCATCGCAGTACAGGTTGTGCGCCGCGGACGCGACGTTGATAACGCGAGTAGCGTTTCCCGGGCGGGCCGTAGCTTTCAATGCAGGAAGGAGTAGTGAAGTAAGAAGAAAGTGACCCAAGTGATTGGTTCCGAATTGGAACTCAAATCCATCAACCGTCTTTTCAAAGGTCGTCCCCGTCGCGCCCGCGTTGTTGACCAAGACATCAAGTCGTTGCGATTGCTCCAAGAATGCCGCCGCTGCCTTCCGTACGGAGGCCAAATTGTCAAGAGCAAGCTCTAAGATGTGGACCGCCCCGCGGCCAGGAGAGTCGGCTTCGATGGAAGCTTTGGTCGCTTCTCCCTTGCTGACAGAGCGCACTCCAAGGTAGATCGTCGCGCCGGTGGCATGCAAGGCACGCGCTGTCTCGAGACCAATTCCAGCAGAGGCACCGGTGATTAGTACGACCTTGTCTCCCCATGCGTTGATGAGGCCTTCATCCTTGACTATCTGGAGCGCGATTGGCCTGTCATCACCTGGGCCAGCAGGGTTGGTGTGAAGGTGGGCGTATGGCGCCAGACGTTTGGTAGGAGCAGACATCGCGGGTTGAGAAGTAGTAACCGGAGGAATTCGAGTGACATGAGATTAGATTGGTGCTAGTGGCCTCATGGTATACATGCGAGCCCAACCTTTTTTTTTATACACCGGAGAGTTGCGTTGATTGATGCGGTTGTCGTCCGTAACTTCGGGGTTAAGGCCACTTAGTCCGTGATTCGGCTCAAATGCGCATACACTGAGCACGGATACTCGGAAATTTAGGCCCTGATTTTATACTTCTAGCACTCATTGTTTCCTCCAAAGCTGAAAAAAGGGAACTTGACCCGGCAAAGACGGCGGAATCCGGCATCGTCAAGAGGCTGGACGAAAATAGTACACACATCCACCCGTCTTTCGTCCGAACATGATAATATCACACGGAAGATCTCATACGAAAAAGAATACCTAGTACCATGAAAAAGGCAGGAAGTATGCAGCCCTTGTAATTGTATCTCGCATCTCTACCTGCTACCTGCTTCCCGTCATCGGAAACATATAATGCCTATCGAGGCTCGAAATTTAGAATGGTTCTCTATTGTTTTTCGGCTATAAGAAAGGGCGCCGACCCCGATTATGATGCTGCAGAGGATTCTCCGATGTTGACATCAAAGTTAAAGACTTTTGAAAGCATTGATAGAGCTGTATTCAGTTTCGAACCCACTTACCTTCAGTTTCCAGGTGAGTAAAGGCACAGCAGCCTTGGCGGACCTATCGATTGGGTACTCAGTCGATAAGGTGCTCTGTCCATTTAATCTGTGCTGAAACTGCCGATATGGTATTCAATGAGCAATCCTCGACAGGCTGGCTTGGCGGGCGCGGGTGCCACGGCTCAGAAACGCCGTATATACGCTTGTGCCCTTGACGATGGTATGCAGTTTCACCAAGGGCCTCTGAGGGATATCCAATGCGTTCGAGCACACTTAATCCCGAAATTTTATCTATTCTCCGACCGACTCAGCTGCTCAGTCACGCAGGACTGGAGGCATATTAACCATCGGCCTGGCGCTCGCCAAAGCCACTGGTGCCACCACAAGCATCACATTCTCTTCTGATGAGAAGCTTGACCACGCAAAAGGAAATACATCCGGCTAATCACATCACAATCTACAGGAAAAATTGACAATGCTAATAGGAAGCCTTGGATCTGACTGGTATTTACGACACAGGCTACATATTTGCACGGGGTTGCTTGGGAATCGTCGAACCCTGTGCAGACGACTTACGGGTTTACCGGGGCGGAGGTGATCCAGGCATATCTTGCCAGCACGCAGCATGTAAGAGACGTCCGCACCAATACCGATTAGGGGGCACGATGCTTTCATGGTTTGTGTCTATCACTGCCTTGTAGAGGGCCGAGGAACTCTTTGCGGTTAACTGAAGATGGAAATTCCGGACTGGTGCATCTATGCACTTCAGTCGCTGCAAGCATCTGTAGGTATGTATTTACATACCAGTACTGCACAGGCACTTGATTGTCCTGCCTTTCTTCAACGTGTCCCTTTCCCCGATCAGATTTGATAAGCCATCTTTAGGAGCTTCTGCATGAGTATTCCCTTACACGGTCGTTTTAGTGGGATGCAAGGGCGCTGGCGTCTGGGCTGCTCGAAGTTCATCTCCGGGTGATTGCGGCGTGCGGAGATTCTGATTGGTCGCATCGCACACTCATGCACCGCGACGCTTTCACAGTAGCAAGATGGTGTCTTTCCCAGTTTACCAATACACACTATTGCACCCTGCATTTTATGTTTGCATCCGTGGCCCAAAGCAGCCGGCCGCAGATTCCGTGTCTCACCAGATAATTTCAGCGGTCCCGTCGAGAAATAAGAGTCAAAACATACTGTACGCGAGATTACGGCGACGCCAGGAGGAGCAAGGGTGGCCACGAGATCTCTCCATTCAAATCCTGCTTCTCGAGGAACACCGCTCATCCCTGGGAGGCTTTTTCCCTGTCCGCCAGCCCAGGAACCACCCTTGCTTAGATCGTTGGTTTGGTAATCACGATTAGCACGTTAGGGTGAAAGTCCGACCGAAGCACTTTGCACACCGTTCATTTATCTTTGGGTCCTCTTCCAGATACGCACCACTATTTATAGAGAGTGTGCAAAAATGTACGCATGACAAGGTATAGGGGGTCTCAATCTTCCTTATCAAAGCACATGCCCTCGAACCACCGCGAAGCACTTACACATCGGGTATCTACCACCCTCCAAAACAAGTCCGCAACCCAGAGGACAACGAAGATAGTAACGCAGCTGCCGAGGCAGAATCCGAAAAGCCATCCTCCCATTGTTTCAAAGCCGACAATTGCCCAGACACTGGGTGTGATATACATTCCTACCATATGAATAACCGGTCCATGGCATATGTAAAGTGAATAGCTGATTTTTCCAAGGTACTGGGGCACGGAGTGGTTGAATACGGTCTGTAAAATAGGTGTCCAAGAAACAGAAATAACCAGAAGGGCGGAGCCGATCCCATGAACGAAGCGCTTTGGGTCCGAGATGCTCTTGGGTACAAGGTACGGGATAAATGAATATCCAGTCGAAGTTTCATAGCGGTGATTCGGCGCGGCGAAAAAGTAGATGGCGATGACAAACAGGAAAACTCGAAGGACCATGCGGGCGGTGGGGTTGCGAAACAAGCGGGACATCGTTCGGGCTGGAGAAGATGCGAGCGATGTTGCCCAACTGGGTTTCTCGAGGAGCACTTCCATCATCTCCATCTCCTCCTCAACGCTCGATCGGCTGTATGGTGAATGATCTTCAAGCCTGACGGGGCCCTCCTGTATACTCTGTCCGTCCTCTGCCTCGGAAGCAATGAGATATCCCTCGGCCAGCACGGCGCCCAGAACAAATTCCATGCACTCCCATCGGTCCCAATAAACGCAGAAAATGATGATTGTAGCCATCAGGGCAAGCCGCCAGAGAGTGCGGCACCTCAGTAGCCCCAGGAGTGCTAGAGTAACAACAAGACTGCCACGCATCTCCATCGGAACAGTCCACAAGTGCGGGTCGTACTGATTGTAATACGGTTGCCAGTAAACGTGATTGTAATACGACCATATGTTTGTCAAGCCCATGAACTGGCTCCACCAATCCGCGAGCTGTGCCCCCAAGCTCGGCAACCGTACGTGATGGTTGTCGGCTTGGAAGATGTAGGGCATTGCAACGTATTGCCTCGCCGGCTCCCACAGCCCGATTCGGATGGTGCACATTGTGATGAATGTGGAGGCCAGAGCAGGTAAGTACAGCCGGATTCCCCGCCGGAAAAGGGACGAAGTTAGGGTCACGTAGACCTGCTCATGCTGATGAGGTCTCCGGCGCGCTAATTTAATAGCTTTTGCGGATGACACGTACCCGCCGACCACGAAGAAGAGCGAGACCATGGCATGTCCTGAATATATGAGCCTCAGCGGGGGAATCTGAAGGATGCGGTGATTGGAAGGACCGTCTCCCCATCCATACTCAACCCAGCCATGATACGTCCACATCAGGTGCCCAAGAAAAACAAATAAGGCCGCTGTTCCACGGAGGCCATCGAGGTAAGCCGTGCGCGGAGACTTTCCGGGTGCCTTTGGGGTCGGTGGCATGTCTGATGAGGCCGTCCTTGCTGCAATGTATGACTGCACAAAGCTTGGTGTGCAGGTCCAGAAAAGTCTTCCTGTGAGCCATCTGAGGCTTTCAAGGGTACCGGTCATTGCCAGGCCGAAGGAGCACAGTCGGGCGCAGCCGAAACTTTGGACGGAAGCAGGGAGCGATGAACCTGGGTGGGGAGAGAGACTGAGAAGCTATAGATGAAGTGAAGTATCGACGAGGACAGTTTTCCAAAGACTTATCCGGATGAATAGTGCTGATTGGGAGCATTTGCTCCATTCCAGTGCGGTCGCCCCCGAAGGGGTAGAAGGCTCGTTAAATGAGAGCCGAGGAACGGAAGCAGTTTGTCATTCCAATGCCACGGAAATTTCGCAACGAACTGGGCGCCTTTGGTCAACAAAAGCAACAAGAAGCCGATTGTTAAGCGAAATGCCGCTGCTTGCTTTCCTTGGCTTGCTTGTCCCGTCAGTTCTGTCTCTCAACCCATCCACCTCGGCTTATTTTTTCTTTTGCCAGATATATTCGGTCCTGTCTTCATGTTGCACAGCCAGCTTCGGAGCATGGATATGCTCCGAGCACAGTCTTTCAACCCAAGGTCCTTGATTCCCATTGGCGTTGTGTTTTTCGTTATTTGGTTGATCTTGCAAAGCTGCTCGTTGTCTTCAGTGTCACCCAAACTCATATCGGGAAAGCATAAGATCCTGGAGCGCAATTGGTCGGTATTGGCAAATAACTCACCGCTGGAGGGTCCCTCTCCTGACTTCAAGAAGCCGCTTGGCATCAGGATCGTCGGGCTCATTTTTTACGGAAGGAGAGAGACCGTCTCCGTACTCGACTGCTATTTGCAAGTGAGTTCTGAGAGCAGCATGGAGCCACACACCCAAGCTGACATGATACGAACAGCGAAACCTTGCAGTAAATGGCGGCCTCCTAGATGAGGTCGTATTCGTCGCTCGTACCAACAATACAGCAGACCTGGCTTGGCTGGACTCCCGTGTAGCTGCCGTGCCACAGTATCGGCGCCAGAATGCCACTTTTGAGTGGCATGACTACTCGGGCGCATATGGCGAGATTGATCCTCACAGCCTCTATATCAAGATGGACGATGATGTTGTGTTTATTGAAGACACGGCCATCCCCGCCCTTGTCGAGACCAAACTGGAGCACCCGGAATACTTTCTCATCTCCGCCAATGTAGTCAACCAGTCACCGCTTGCTTGGGTACACCGTCACCTTGGTGCCCTCCGACCCTATCTCCCAGAGCTCTCCCGGCCCTATCCATCTCAGAATCTCAGCCAGTCACAGTGGCGCGCCTCACATTTGCCGAACTGGCAGACTCCGCCTGGCTTGGGCCCGCAAGGATGGACGCCTGATGACAACTTCAGCCCGCCCTTCGAGGGCCACCGCTGGCTCCCTCTTGCGCCTGGAACGCAAGAGTCTCCCTCTGTGGATACTACTCCTGTCCATGCTATCGACTATGACTACGGCCGGGGATGGTGGTGGTGGCCGGCCGGCGCCCAGCTTCATTACAGCTTTCTATCCCGCGTTGAAGACCGCACACTCTGGCGCTACAAATTCCGCACTTGGGACTACGAGTACCTGCGGCTTGGTATACAATTTGTTGCCATTTGGGGCTTGGACCTGATAGCCAGTAAACCTATTCCTGCAGACGATGAACAACATCTGAGCGTCATCATGCCTTTCTTGACGAAAAGACGTAAGCCAAATCCTGCCCGTCGCGTTCCGTGGAATTTCCGGTGCTGATAATGATTCCGCAGATGCGGTGGTCGATGGCCGTGGACTCGTCGCTCATTATTCTTTCAACGTACAGCATGATGGCATTAGCAAGACTGATATATTAGACCGATACCGAGCTTTTGCAAGGGAAAATATCTGCATTCAAGGGAGTACAACAGAACCCATGTTTTTCTAGCTTACTTTATGTTTTTTTTTTTTTTTTCCTTTGCTCAGCTCCGCATGAACTATGGTCATCTCATGCATCGAGCTGTTGAAGCCGTGCAATACTGAGACGGGAAACTCTATGACACACCGGAGTTCACGTTCTGCAGGGGAGTAGCAGTCCTTAGAACCCTTTAAGTATACCCCGGACCGCTGCCTTTACGTTCGGGGAGTTGGTCTTGGCGTTGTCGACTCACCTATTACAGCTGAGAGCCTCCTTTACCTATGTAGCCGGTACCTGCATAAACGCTTTTGATTACATCACCTGTTTGCCCTGCTATTAGTGACGCAGAGTAATACAGGATTACTGGCTGTGAGCGGACGGGCAGCACGGGGCCCACGGTGAATAGCAGGGTCCGACCTTGAGCTAATATTCTCCTATCCTTTTTCTCTTCACACCAGTGTAAGTCCTCCGGTAGGCAAGGTAATGGTAGAGGATTTTCGAGGTATTGTCAGCGCTGTCGCTTTTACTGAAACAGCAGCGAAAATGAGCAAGTTTTGCTTGTTGTTGAGATACGCACCCGACGAAATTTCAGCACTTGCAGACGAGCCCAACAATTCTGCATACTGCTGACTTACGCCTGAGAGAACTAGCTAATATCCCAGGATATAGAGGCCGAATTGACTGGAGAAACTCCGCTCCTTTTCTGCGTCCGGGTGAATGGCCTTGGCGTGCTCAAGGTATATGCTTGTAGCTTCTGGAGCCTAGTATCGCACAAAGACTTCCGATGAATGCAACGTGCTCCATTTTGCGGCAGGATGGGTTGATGTCAGGGATAAAGACACTAAATGCTCATGGAATCGATGACGTGGGGCGCAAAGAGAGGAGGCACGGCCCTTGATACTCTCGAGCGGTACAAAGAGCTTTTGATATCGTGATCGAAAAAGAGCCAGGATCTTTGCGGAGATCAGTCGGACGAAGAGGAAAAATTCTCTGACGCCGAAGACCATTAGGAAATCTTCTTTCATCAGGCCAACTGCAAACGCTCATTTTAAACTTATAACAATTCGATGTATGCACAGCCGGTCCGTCATCGTGTTTCGGGAAGGAGACAGGATCAGCCGAATAGTGCTCGGCGGGTTTGGTAGAACCCTCCGTGCGTTGTGCGCTGAAGCACTACGACAATCAGACTCCCATGCCTGAAATGCAACATCGCAGCGAAGAACCCGCCGAGCATACTACTATTGTACAATCATCCACATATGTGTATATATATGCGAGATAGGGCACTTGACTGGTGTCTTCCAACACACTGCGATCCCTGCAACCTGCCCCATATTGGCAGATCCACTTCTTTTGTGCAATCGTATCTCTTTTACATCTCCAAAGAACTCCAGGAGTCCGGCGCCAATAATGCCTCACGAGAGTGGTCTCTCCAAGAACATTTCCAAGGCCAGTAGTCCTGCAAATGAAGCGCAGACGCTGCCAGACCCACCGAGCGCGTTGCACGGCTGGCGCCTACACACCGCAGTATCAGGGTATTTGCGATTGCTCCCAGGTGGGGTCCTCCGCCGCTAACAAGAAGCCCAAGCCTATGCCTCGCCCTCTTCTGCTCCGCTCTTGAAACTACCATCATCGCCACCAGTCTGTCCGCGCTGGCCTCCCACTTCAACGACTTCCCACGCTCCGAATGGATCGTCACCGCATACCTGGTGACATATTCGGGGTTCCTCCTGGCATTCGCCAAGCTTTCAGACATCTTTACCCAGCGCAACATACTGCTTTTCGGGCTCAGTTTCTTCGGGCTCTTCAGCGGGCTGTGCGCCTCCAGCAAGAGCATGACACAGCTCATCGTTTTCCGAGCGCTACAGGGGCTCGGTGGCTCGGTGATATTCAGTCTGACATTCGTTTCCATTACGGCGGTATGTCCGATGCGTTGGATGGGACTGTACTCGGGCGTGGCTGGGACCGTCTTCGCAGTTGCAAATGTGCTGGGCCCGGTGCTGGGCGGAGCATTGGGTGACAAAGGTGCATGGCAGTGGGTTTTTTTGCTAAATGTCCCAGCTGCAGCGGCCTCTGCAGTACTCGTAGGTGTGGCACTACCTGGGCCGAAAGAGCCGATCAAGGTTACTGATCTGCGGCGGGTGGACTACCTTGGTGCGCTGTTCTCCGTTGGTGGTGCTATCTTGCTGATATATGGCTTGCAGACGGGCGGAGCAAGGTATGCGTGGAACAGTAGCGATATGATTGGAGTCATGGTGGCGGCCCTAATCAGCATCGCGCTTTTCTTTGGATGGCAGTTGAGACTTGATGCTGTTGATGGGAAGACGCGGACGGAGCCTATTTTTCCATTGAGATTGCTGCGCAACCCCATGACAACGTTGCTCTTGCTGTGAGTGCATGATAACTCCTTTATGATCCTGCTGATGGACATGCAGGTCAGCCTTCTTTCTTGGGGCAACTTTTTATACGACGATCATCACGCTGCCTCGGCGGTCTCAGCTGCTTTACGGACTTTCAGCAACGACCGCCGGAGTCAAACTGCTGCCCTGGCTACTTGTTTCATCCTTCTCGTCAGCAGTGGCCGGCTATGTCTACAGCAAGAGCATCCGGCTTGTGTTGCCCACAATGGTGTTTGGTGCAGCACTGCAGGTTCTTGGGGCAGGGCTGTTGTGTACGCTCGACATCAACGACGGAAAAGTCGACGCAAGGGTCTACGTTTATGAGGTTTTACTGGGGCTGGGATTTGGACTTGGGATCCCGACGTTGATGGTTGCCTGTCGAATGCAGCTGGGCAAGGAGGAGAAAGACAATGCGGTCATGATGGGGGGATTGAATATGCAGCGGACCATGGGCGGGCCAATAGCGCTCGCGGTATGTTCGGCAATCGGCAACGTGCAATTGCCTAGCAAACTGGGACGAGCATTGTCTCCAGAGGTTGTCTCTGCTTTGCTGCAGGACCCGGTGCAGACGCTCGGAAGATTGAACGAGGAAGAGGCTTTCATTGCGCGCTTGGGATATTCTGAGGTTTTCAGGTTGGAGTTTGCCGCAGTGAGCGTCTTTGCAGCACTTTCATTTGCTTGTGCTTTGGTGGCAATGATCGTTGGGCTCCAGAGGGCACGAAAGGATGCGACAAGAGCAGCGGCGATCGCGTAAAGAATGTGCGGCAAGGAGAGGCTCGGAGAAAACCACGGGAGTTACTGTTGATTCCATGTACGTTTAAATTCGGCTCACCGTCGTCTGTGAGTGTGGCTTGGTGAAAGAGAATCGGGGGTTGATTCTCCTAGGCGCGGTCCAAAAGGCGTCGGGCAGGCTACGGGTGAAGCGAGGGGCAGGCCAGGAGGCAATAGTGAAGGAAGGATCAGTGGGCTGCGACGCTGCCCCCAGCTCGGCCGGTCTTCCTCCAGTCGCTGGTCCAACATCATCTTGGTCTATTGTCTCTGCCTCCTTGCCCACCAGTTGCAGCGGCCGTCACAAGCACACGGCGCTGCGTTGAATGGGCCCACGTGCGGAATTCCTGGCCGCGTCCGCCCGCACAACACCTCCCTCCAGGGCTCATCTCCTCATGTCTTCTACGCGAGGGCGTCATCGCCACGCGATGTCGCCAATTGTTCGGTCTGCCTGTGACCGTTGTCATTCCAGGAAGTTGCGTTGCTCGCGCGATGGGAGTGTGTGTGTTTTCAGCCCGGCAGGAAAATCCGGCCGCCCGTCCAAGGCAACGCAGCCAGTGCCTGTGCCACAAGAGCCGGGAAACAGCTCCGCGGATGATCTTCCCTCGTCTTCAGCTACCCAGGTAGAGAATCTTCCGGATTACCTGCTTGACGATCTGCCAACAACACATCTGCCTTCGCTGCAGCCCCAACGTCTGCTTCCCCAAGTACACACCTACGTACATACCCTCCGGACGTGCTGACGAGGCTCCCCAGATGATTCGGCCTGCACCGATCCTACTCAGATACCCGAGTTCGACTTTGGCGCCTTTCTCCTTCTCCCAGATGGGTTCACTGATTCGTTCAATCTCAAGGAGCCCACGCCGAGCACCGAGCCCGCCCCCCGCGAGCATTTGGTGTACGAGATGCTCGAACACCTGACTCGTCTGCAATCGCGCCTCCTCAATCACCGAGCCTCACTCTCCGAAACATCGGCCACGCTCCATTCCGGCGGCAACCTCACAGTTCCACTCTGCGAGATTCTCGACCCGTTCATGTCTGACACGCACCAGGTCGCGGATCTCGTGGTGTACTTGAATACTCAAGGCTCACGCTTCCGGCACCGGTCACACCTCCTGAAAACCATCTCCTCGGACACTTCATGCCTGGTCCTTTGCGCACCGGTGATGCTGATGCTGGATTTGTACAAACTCCTGCTCGCCCTCATTGACCGCGCTTTGCTGGAGGGGAAAGACCGAAGTCTTTTCACGGCCGCCGAAAGCCCTGCCTGCTCGTGTTGTGCGCCCGCTGGCCGGGTCGCTTTCACAGATTCGACGCCTTCCTACCTTGGGCCCCACCGCAGTCATCAGCCTCCGAATAGTGCTGCAAGTTCCAATGACGGGCCTTCCACCGCTCCACCTGACGTTCCATCCGCACCTACTCCCGTTCCGAATCACCGGCCCACTCCCATTCTTGGCGCCTTCGCGAAGCTTCCCGAGCACCTTGGCGGGTATGTTGCCTCGACGTCCTCCGCTCTGTCTCTCAGCCTCCGCCTTTGGGGCCTTGTAGGGCGGGTCGAATATGAGCTTTCTCGGCTGCTGCAGGCCACTCGCATCGTTGAGGACAAATTTCCACTTGCTCAAGTTGGCGCCCCTGGAGTAATCCCGCAGATAATCGTGAGCATGCGCCAGGAAACGGATGCCGTTCTGGAAACTGTGAGGAACACTAAAAGTAACTGCGTAGTACTTTGAGGTGGGGGCAGGAGGGGGAGAGTTGGAACTGGTCCCATCTAAGGGGCAAATGTGTTAGGCACGAACGAATCAAGACAGCTGGATGGTCACGCTCTAGCCCTGCAATGAAATTGCTATCCTACGCCTCCGAGTGGACCAGAAAATAACTTGACGAACGTTGCTGATCGGGTAGTAGTTCCGTGCTTTATTTTGAGACTTTGGTTAACCCGCCGAACCAATGACAACGCTTGAAAGCCACACCATACAGAGCTAGTACGGATGCCGCTGGATGGTATGCGTATACATCATCGAGTTGAAAAAGCTCCCCTGTACCCGGCAAGAACATTCTGATGGACCAATTCGGCATTCTTCAGCCGTCTTGCAAGTGCTAGTTGGTTTCATCAACGGACAGCTCTATCTTCATCCGTACCATGCGCACCCCTGCACCAATCCACATTCGCAGCTTTGCATGATGTACCAAAACATGCAGACGGGTCTGGTAAGAGCGCCTGCAACTTTCCTAATCCCATTTCTACTTTGCCCCCGCCGTGAATACGAGCAAAGTGGACATTTGGCTTCCAAATCCTCTCGCAAAGGATATCTGCTGGTGGATCGGTGCCGGAGCAGCGGCTCGCCCCGCCCACGTCAAAGCCGCTCCGTTCGCGCCTCGTGGGAGAGCAAGAAGGGCCGAAGAAAAAGAAAGGCCACAGCGGTCGGGTGGAACGGAGAAGTCATGCCATGATTCCTCCATCAACCTCATGTACCATGCCGGTGATGTAGGAGCTGTTTGCACTCAACAGCCACGCAATCACCTCTGCCACCTCTTCCGCTTCTCCAGCTCGACCAAGCGGGGCAAGCTTGTTCCATTCCTTCTGGCCTTCCTTTGCTCCGGGTTGATGTAAGGTCATTGGAGTAATGATGACACCCCTGCAGGTTGTACTTGGGTCAGTCACCGCGCCATCACACAAGCGCCAGGAGCAGAGCGCGGATGATGTGACCGGACTTACGGCGCAATAGCATTCACACGGATACCCCATTCACCCACCTCCCGCGCCACGCTCTTCGTCAGCCCAATCACACCATGCTTTGCTGCCGCGTACGCGCTCGCGCGAGGACTACCTTTCAAGCCAATGATGCTGGAAGCATTCACGATGGAAAATCCGCCCCGTCCCCCCTCGTCTAGTGTCTTCGCGGTCCTCTTCATCTCTCTTACCTCCTCGCTGAGGCAGACCATGGCGCCCGTCAGGTTAACGCCCAGTACGCGGTCCCACTCCTCGTCCGGCGTTTGCTCGAGCGTCTTGACATTCAAGCCGTCGTTGATGACGCCGGCAAGATTTGCTGCCCCAGTGAGCGGGCCCAGGTGTTCCGCCGTAGCCTTTATCCAGGCTGCAACCGCAGCGCGATCACGCACATCCAGCGCAGCGGTGAGAACGCGGGCGCCGGGAGTGAGCTCCAGGATTGACGACTTGACCGCGGTAAGAGACTCGGCGTTGACGTCTGCAATAGACACGGCGGCACCTCTCGCGGCAAGCAGATGTGCGGTTGCACGGCCGATGCCAGAGCCGCCGCCTGTTATGGCGATGACCTTGTGAGAGAACGGCGCCGGGGGCGCGACGGATGCAGCGCCAGAGAGCGAGGGAGGCGTGGATACGGAGCCCATGGTACGGACGAGTCGAAGATGCAGTCGATTCTCTCTTGAGCTGGCGCGTGAGCAACGGCCACTGTGATCCGAGCCGGAAGGCGTCGGCGGACGGGGCTAGGTGTTGAACCGATAGATACCTTCAGGTGAGACATCTTTATAGCCTGCAGACAGCGTCGGTGCTTCTCATCGCAAAAAGTTGTCCCGCGATATGAGCGATCCCCGATCCGTATTGGGTTCGTTCTGAGGAGCCAAACACATTTGGGTCAGATGCTGGCCACGAGTCAGCTCAAGAGACTCTTGTATCTCCTATCGAGCCATCAGCGCGGGGGCAGCTACGAAAAAGGGATGGACTCACACCGGAAAATTCATCATTGGCCTGAGGTTAACCGATGCAGCCGCTGAATCTTGGCCTATCCTGTTCTCACAAGGATCTGCACGCTGTGCCGCAGCCCTGCGTTGAGAATTCTCTTTCTCTGACATGGTCGCGGGCGGCCAAGACAGGAGCGAGGAGGCAGGAGAGGTTCGGCTCTTCCGCGAGAAACTTCTTCTCGGCTGCAGTCTTTGCCATGGCCATGCAACTTGTGCAGGCAGCGCCGAGGGCACACCAAGAGCGAGCGGGGTCCCGGTAGGGCCCGGGCAAAGGTGCGGACGGCAAGCGGGGGGGCAGCGGAAAGACGGCAACATCCGTCCGCTGCACCGCGCTGTTTCTAGCGCCTTGTATGGAACAGAGCTTCGCCGGCGTCCTGATGTTGGAGTGCCGAAAGCGATGTGCTGTCCGGATTTTTGACTCCTTCAGCAGATACCCAAAGAACAATTGTCGAGAGCGCAGGAGTGGAAGCGGCGGGTGCTACCGCATTGTGAGAAAATAGTCTCCGGGCGCGTTCCCCAGCAGGGTCAGGTGACAGTCTGTTGCACACGCTACGCACATTGCACGTGTTGGAGCAGGTAGAAATCCCCGAATCCTAAAGAGCGCTACGCCATTAAGTTACCCAGCGATCTGGGGCGTGGGATGAGTCAGCGGCGGTTGTAGTCTCACACCATCTCCGTGTCCAGCATCTCCGTCACCACGATGCGCGAGTCCATCAAAGTCCACCCTACCGCTACGTGTCCGCCACACTTGCCCGCGCCAACCGCTCCATATCCCCGCCTCAACATTTTCCGCTGCCGAAGCGCTGCTACGCACCGTCGACCCCGGCTCTGCCAGTCCACATACACTCGCTCTCCAAGGGGAGAGGCTGCTCTGTGACAGCCCATATGGGAAGGAATGGCCAGGTGAAGAATGGACAGCGCATGGTATATTCGGGCAGGTCCCTTTAGAGGAGCATGTTGGATTACATCTCTAGCGTCCCATGATCGAGACACGGCACGGAAGGGCACAGTTTGACTACGCATCCCTCCATTCAGACTGTCTGTGAAAGAGTCGACGTTCTGCGGAAGCCCAACGGGTCGGCTCGACGCATGACTGTGTACTACAACCAGCTTCAGGCTGAGGGGCGGATAATTGGCTCTGTTCGCGTTCGGTTGCACGGTGCGTGGCAGGGACTCCGACAGTCGTAGAACGAGTCCAGAGTTACACGATACGGTGCTCTGGTATCATAGCCATCTTCCCCGAGCACATGGACGCCACTGTGGATGAACGTACACTCGCGTCTTCCAGTCCATGCACAGCCAAACACGCAACATCTGTTGTCATTTGACTGAGCATATCCAGGACGATCTGGATACTTTCCAGGAGGTTCTTGCATTGGAATTCAGACAATCACTGTTTCCCGGCACTTCCAGATCTCGTCTGGGGTGCTGATGCTAGGCCGGTCTAAAATAATGCCCGAGCTCGACGCCACTACCGGGTTGGGCTAGCCAAATCCTACGTAGTAGATAGCAGAGAGGGAAAAAAAAAGCTTGTCGGTCAAACACCGAGCTCCGAAGTGGGCTCGACCGTATTCAATCGAGAATCATATCGCCTATGGGAGTGATTTGTAGCGGCTATCCAAGGCTGTCCCCTATCGACTGCTGGGCATCGGGTTCATTCTTGCCTTCGACCCTTTCTTTCCGAATGTCAAAGAACTTGCATGCATGATCGGTAGGATTCAGCCCGCTCATTGAAGCTGGAAGAGTTCTAACGGTAACTGAGTGAATACCACCAAGGGTGAAAAGGAGCGTCCATTCTTGGTGCCGATCAAGATAATAACGGACTCATGAGAGGAGCGATCTCCCCCACCCAACCGCAATCTACCAAAAGTCCTGACGTTAGTTTTGAGACGGCGCGTTTGATGGATTAGGACACCACACTCCAATCCTGGTCTAGAGATAAGCTTGATAGCCCCGGTCGTGCTCTTTCTGGTCCTGGAACGCCTTTGCTGGTAGCTACATGCGTTGCCACGCTTTCCATGATCTGCAGAGTACGACCGGAATTTCCGAGTTTTGAGCATTGGGTAGGGCTGGAGCGCGGTTTCTGGTTAGACGCGGGCTCATGTCGCCCGATGCAGCTCCGTGATGCCGGCGCTTGCGGCTCTGTTGCTACTTTTGCACCCTGTCATGTCCTTGGAAAGTTCCGCTGCTCGTATCTGTGGCGCTCCATCGGAGAGCGCAGGAAGTCAGTGCTCAATCCCACTGCAAAATCAATATCAGACTTCGACTCATCCTGCGGCTGCTGTTCTCCATAATCACACTATATAACTTGAGACAATCTCTCTGGCATATCTTGTCTATAGCTTAACTCGGCTCCACATTCCAGCTCCACGACTGGGATTGCTGGTGTACATCAACGTCACATCCCTCCTTTGAGGTATGGTACACTCCACTCCCATCATGCAATACTTGGCAGCTCTTGTTGCCGCTCTTGCGGCCACAACCACTGCCGCCCCCGTCCTTGACTCGAGGTCTTTCGGGACGGATCTTACGGCACTGCTCCAGAAAATCGGGATCTCTATTCAAACCAACAGCAACTCTCACGGTTCTCTTTCAGGCGCTATTACGTTCACTTTTCCAAAGGTCAGCCTCTCTCTGAAGCGGTTCGTCCATGAAATCACCTGGCCAAAAGGATGTACCGAGCAGGCCTTCATGGATTGGTCTACGTTCAAGGCCAACGGTGTCAACCTTGGCGCATGGTTGGAGCAAGAAAGGACTCATGATCCTGCGTGGTGGGACTCGCATGCCCCTGGCACTGTTGATGAGTGGAACTTCTGCGCGCAACTTGGCAACCAGTGCGGCCCTGTCCTCGAAGAACGTTATGCCACCTTCATCACCACTTCAGACATCGACAAGCTTGCTTCAGCAGGCGTCAATGTTCTTCGAATTCCCACAACCTATGCCGCCTGGGTGAAGGTACCTGGCTCAAATCTCTACACTGGCAATCAGCAGAAACATCTCTCCAAAATCGTAAACTACGCCATCGAAAGGTACAACATGCATATTATCATTGGGTTGCACAGTCTCCCTGGTGGTGTCAACTCTCTGGACATTGGCGAAGGAGTCGGTCGCTACGGCTGGTTCAACAATGCGACAAATCTGGACTATTCCTTCCGAGCTATCGACGCAATCCTCGCATTTATCAAGGGCTCGGGGCATATCAACGCGTTCACTGTCGCGCCCTTGAATGAAGCTTCCGATACGAATCTCGTCGGGTTTGGGAGCCCAGCAGGCTTGACCGCCAACGGAACAGACTGGATCAACACCTACGTCAAGGGCGTCCTTCTGAAGATTGCTCAATTGGACAAACGTATTCCTTTAATGCTTCAGGACTGCTTCGAGGGACCGGATTACTGGGCCCCCTTCTACGATGCAAGTACCAATCTCGTTATTGATAGCCACGTCTACTATTTTGCTGCCAGCGGTGTTTACAGCCAATATGTGGCCCCAGCCATCTGCGGTCAGGCGGCAGCTCTCCCTGGCAAGGGCAAGTTTCCGGTTTTTGTTGGTGAATGGGCCCTGCAAACGGCCTACAACAACATATTCGACAATCGCAAGACCATCTTCGACACTCAACGGTATGCCTGGCAGAAGTATGCATCTGGCGGCGCCTTCTGGACGGCCAGGTCGCTCTCAACTACTGCCGTTGATGGAGAGGGTACCCAGGTAGATTACTGGAGTTACATCGGCCTTCAAGAGGCTGGCGTGATCACATCGCAGACGAACAGCAGCTATTGTTGATCACTCGGCTGGAGATTATCTTAATGAAGATGAATCATCTTTTTCTCTTGCATAACCAGCGGCTCTTCGTTCACTGTATATTTTATGATAGTTTTAATGTCTCATGTGTATTTTCGTCATGCAAAAGGATAAATAGACAAGTGCGTAAGTGATACTGCGTTACACACAGGCAAACAATCGCATTCCATGCGGTGATGCAATAAGTCTCATTTCACAGAGCTAAATTCTCCTGTAAGAGATTTTGCATGTTCTAGTGTTCACAATCCGTTCTTGCTCCTAGAGCAGTGCCCAACCCACCTTTTCGGCCCCCAAGCACACCACCCCCACCCCCACGAGCCCCTTTCCGGCCATGGACTCTCCCAGCGCCCACCAGAGGACGGCGGCTTTAACAATGGCACTTTACCTTGTTGGGTCATTTCACTTATTCTGTCCTCGTTCTTCCTATTAGAGTTGTAACTACCTTGTTGTGAAAAGGCACTTCCAAAAGCTTGAAAACGCAGCTCCAAATAGCATCTCCACGACACAGTTAAAGGATTGTTTTTGACACTCTTTAATGCTAGGCGCATTGACATGCGCTCGTCGAAATGAGGAGGCCCCGATGAAGATGTGGCACCCTCGTTCCCAACCTAGACACTTTCGGTACCGGCTTGGGAGTTTCAGCCAGCGCGGCGCCAAACGTACGAGTGGCAGTGGCCAGAACAAAAGGCAGCTGCGATTTAGGATTCTTCATCACGCGCCCTTTGGAGTGGCCGACTCCATTTGGAGTCATAATAACGCACATAGAGCTACATTTCCTCATCCATTTGGTATATCAAGTCAATCTCATCCTCGCTAAATTCGCCGCATTTTGGCTTCTCTTTGGACTCTATTTGCCCAAAGAACAGTAAGGTTTTCTATACCTTGTATTGCCAAGAGACATGTTTCCAATCCTCCCTTTTTATAAGGCTCACGCGTACATCCTCGCCCGGATCGTAGGTCGCGACTGGGACGACATCATCTCTTGGCTTTGGCACCCGGAATTTCCCCCCATCCTCACATTCAAAGTTCCAGCCCATGAGCAGCGGTGCCGCGATGCCCAAAATCTCGATCGTCGCCAGGAACCGGCCGGGGCAGACGACCTCACCCCCGCCCCAGATTCTGAGCGCGGCCGGATGCACTTTTTTGCCGCTACCATCTGTGAGCTCGCCACCGGCATGCTTGAGGAATCGGCGCGGGTTGAAAGTGTGTGCATCCTCGCCCCAGATGGATGGCTTAGTGTGTAGCAGGCCGCCCTCCACCAAGCACAGAGCGCCCTTCCGCAAGAGGTATTGGTCTGCCAACACGATATCCTCACGGACGATGCGCATGGACGAAGTCGGGGTCACGAGGCGCAGAACCTCCCGCAAGGCGGAGTTGTAGAGGGGACAGGAGAAGCGCAAGGCGTGCACATCGACGATTGCGGTCTTTGCATCAGCCGCAAGACTAATGGCGCCGGAATCGATGAGCTCTGCGCGGATCTCTGGGACGATTTCGGAGTTGGCGAACAAATACGAAAGGAGCCAGATGAGGGTGCGGGCGGTGTTGGGTGTTGTGCCCAAAAGAAGGCCCATGTCAGCGCGCGCCATCATTTTGGCCGTATATCCGCGTGCAAAGTGTAGCATGGTGCGCTCTCGGATCAGCGTCGATGCACTCCGCCAGTGCCCCTGCTCGAAGTAGTTTTCCATGGCCGTTCGAAGCTTGGCCCGTCCAAAGCAGGCCTTGGGGGCAATTAAGTAGGAGAGAGTTCCGAGCCCGAGAACCCTCTGCGCTTCCTCAACGTCCCAGAAGGCGGAAAGCAGAGTTGTATCTTTTTCCATGATGTTTTCCGGACCCCAGAAAGCACGCGCGGAGAGGAATCCGATGAGGTCTTTGGAAAATTCATTCAAGCCTACTGTCTCTTTAGGCCCGAGAGAATTGAGCTTCAAGGCGACTCCATCGACTATGGTCCGGCAGAGCTCATCCAAGGCGGGCCCGCTGGGGAGCAGCTTGTAGAAGAGGTCATGATTCTCGGTCAGCAATCCTTTACCTTCCTCGTCGTACAGATTTTCCTTGTTGATGCTGTGGCTTTGTTCATCCAGCTGGAAGCTGTTTTTGACAAAATCGATGATCAAAGGGCGGAAGGCTATAGATTTGCCTTTTCGATTGACTGCGGCGACCATCGCGGGGCCGGTAACAACGTACTGCTTTATCCCTGGAAGACCAAGGGTATATATGTCGTAACCGTACTTCTGGCTATTCACAGCTCATGTCAGCAGTAGGTTCAGCTTTAAAGCGCGGGTGGCATGGCTGGGTTGGCGTACTCTATCATCCGGAAGTATTGCTTTCCGTGCCTATACATTCCTATAGCATGGCCGAAAATAGGCAGTCGGGTAGGAATGAGAGGCGGCTCTCTAGGATCATAGGCAATACGAAGGGCTCTCTGAATGACTGCTGCAACCAGAATGCAAGCGAGCACAGCAAAAATAATGGCCGGCTTGATGGGCCCGGAGGTGGACGGAGTGCTGTCCATAGCTGCAAGAATGGAGAAGCAAGTAAATGTTCCACGGTCGTTGGCAAGGCCGGCAGAATTCGGTAGCTCTGGCACAAATGCAACAAAGGGATAATGCTGTAGCAAGAGAAAGGCGATGAGTAGTAGGTCGTGACATATTTGTGTTGTGAGATTTCAGCTGTCGAGCGGCGCTTGCAAAGCTTGTGGCATTTTAGCTTTGCGGGGTTTACACCAAAGGAATGTAGGAATGTGCTCCTTGATCCCAACCTAATTCGCTTATTTAATCGTATCTCTGCTAGGTGGTTTCTGCCATGCCCATACAGAGTTCCGGGGCAACACAGGCGGTTACGCAAGGTCAAGGTAATGTCTCTGAAGTCCACGACAACTAGAGCGGCTCCGGACCGTCCCGGAAATGTGACGCTACAGAGCGTTGACCTTCGTAGTCAATATAGACGAAGGAAACATACTTTCCGGAGTTGCCGCGAGACTTTTGACAGCAAAGGATGATAAGCCAAGATCCATGGAAACTTCCTTTTTTTAAAAAAAAAAAATAAAAAGAACAGGTACTCGCCTGTACTCGTGCACTGAAAAAAAAAGCAATTTTACTAGGTAATACATGTCATACCAGGCTCTCCAACAGCTACTTTCCGGAGCTTTGGTATCTGAGAAATACATTGATCCCTCATTTCATTGGACTCACAAAGAAGTGATTGTTCGTCGTCTTTGTGACCTCGAACTTCATCCCAATCTCTACAAGCCCTTCATCTCTTGGTGCGCAGAGCATTCCGAAACTGGGCTTGAATTTGAGGCCCTCGTCGATGCGTCGATATGTCATAAGTTCGTTCCAGGGCTGCCTGGCGTGCTTCTCAGCAGTGTCGGGGTTGACATTGGGTACCTGGCAGCGCAAACAGCGGCACACGACGTCGAGAACAAGGGTACCTTCTTTCCCGCCACTGTTGATCTGGAGCGTCTTCCAGCTGTCCTCATTCCAGGCTTCGTGACCGCGGACGACAATGTTTGGGCGGAAGCGCTCGATGGCGATCTCCTCCTCTCCTAGCTTGCGGAGGCGGCTGTTCAGTTCAGCCATGCTGGCCATGGAGCTGACTTGCACAGGCATCATGTCGGCGAACTTTGTGGATTCAGTTCGTCCCAGTAGGCTCGGATCACCGCTGCCGCGCAAGATTCGAGGCGTTGGGCCTTTGTAAACAAGACGGACGTCCATTCCAAAGAATTCCGAGAAAGGCTGGGTCAATTCTGCTGAGTACTCCCATCCGTCGGTATCCTGACTCCAGATAGTTGCCTTCTCGAGCTGAGTATTCTTCTCGAGCCATGCGCGGGTTGGGTGTGCGGGGATGGCAATCCTGTGATCATGGCCTTTGATTGAGACGATTAGCTCGTCGTTAGAAGCATCAATGGCCGTGTCGATGAGGGTCATTTTGGGATTGGTACGGATGGTGATGAATTCGCGCTTGGGGAGGGAGATGAACATCCAGTTGCGGTCAAGGTCCAGACCGGTGCGTAGTAGCTTCGCGGACTTGACCTCAATCCCACGGCAGGACTTGATGGGGTAGATGCGAAGGCTGACGATCTCATCGGGCGGAGGGGGTGGAGGTGGCAGGCCCAATGATTTCTCGCCAACCCTGCTGCCGAGGTAGCGGAGGAGAAAGTACGCCGTGGGCAAGACAACGACCAGCACGGACAGCAGGATCGGAACGGCGGAAGCGCCCGCAACGAGGGGCTTTGCATCTGCCATGACTGGTGAATGTTTGCGTTCTGGAGAGGAGAAGGGCTGGAACGGATGTCCTTATGAGCTGTTGCACGACGATGATCCTGATGACGGAGGGCGGCTTGACGGCAAGCTTAATTCCTGGGCCGATGTAGGCAAGGGAGATGTGCAGCGATCAGTTTGGCCCGCGTGGGAACATAATAGGCAGCTTGTGCTGTTGGAAAAGCACCGTGTGTGAGTGAACTGGACTTTTGCGGGGCTGGAAGGATGGTGGAATTGACGAGCTCTTGGCGAGATCTAGCGCGATGACTCAGCGATGTTGGCTCCACCAGGCACTGCGTCATTTTCTGACCATCGCGATGCTTGGGAAAGATGGCCAGATACAGGGAAAACGGCTGACGGAATCATGCTAACTACGAGCAATCTTACTGGTCTGGACACCTTCCGGGCTCTTGACTTGCAGTCGCAACTGCGCAAGCAGGCTATCGTACCTACTATTACTACCAGCAGACTGCACAGAAGCCAAGGCGAGAAGAAAGAAAAGTCGTGTTGAAGTCTAATCTCTGGATCCTGTGGACCTCATAAAGTCGAACAAATTTCCAAATCTAGTCGAAACCAACGCCTGCATCCCACGCAAGTAGCCCGCTCGTTCATCGAAGCTCGCCTTTGCAGGACGGGAGACTACGCCAAAGCACCCATAGGATCCCAAAGGTCGAGCACGACTGGATCTTGCTTCAACACATCCCGCACTTCCTTACTCACAACGGAGGGGTCAACGACAGCCTGGTAAACAAACTCATCCATCCAGGCATCGCTCATGACAAAGTACCCGTGGGTTCCCGCAGACTCCGACCAGGAGTTCTCAACACGCCACCGGACAGGCTTGCCAGTCTTCTCGTCGATGTGCACTGCTGTCAGAACCATCGCATGGGTCATTGCACTCTCGCCGGTCATCAGGCGCTCCGCCTTGCTCAGGCTCAGACGAGTATTGAAGCCAAGCTCGTAGTCGTAGAGCGCCGTGTCCATGATTCCCTTGGACGAGTCCGAGTACTTGCCAACGTCGCTGCCGAAGAAGACGGGGAAGCCCTTCTTGAGCATCTCAACGACGGCCTTCTTCATTGTAGTCATGTCAACGTTGACATAGGTGATAGGGCGGGCGCCCCAAACGTTGCCCAAGCGGTTGACGGTCAGCAGGGTGTTATAGGAGTTCCGGGGGTCATTGACCAAGCTGAACAGACGGTGTACATCTGTTCCACCGCAAGACCTGACGGTGCGGCTGTCCGACAGCTCTCTTGCAAATGCCGTCGGACGAGTCGTCACCGAATTGAAGTTCTTGTCCTTGTCGTAAAATTCCCAAGTGAAGGCCTTTGAGGGTGAGGGCGGAGGGCCCAGCATCAGCGTGAGGATCAGGTGGATTTCACGCATCATCTTGTCCTTGGCGCCTCCTATGGAAGCCCGCGCAGACGGATTCGTGGAGGACGCTAGCTTGCGGAGCTTGAGGGCATGTTCGCGGAGTTTGGTGGTGATGAGGCGATCCATCAGGGAGGAGCTCATGGCGTTGAAGGTGTCCGGGTAGATGGATTGAGGAACCTGCCGAGATTGGCATTAGAAACGGGCGGCGGGGGGAATAGTGGCACAGACTTACCAAGCCGTACTTCTGGACCAGGTTGGCAACCATATCCCACTGCCCGCCGTCTCCGACGGGGCTTGCCAAAAGAGCCTGTAGTAGGCGGCCGTCCAGAGGCTCATCCGCCGTCTGCAAAACATTCTCCAGGAAGTAGTTTGCCTTCTCGATCTTGTCCCAGTAGAAGAGGTATTGCTGGCTCAGCTCGAACTTCTCCAGCTTGTATTTCTTCATGATGGCGACGCGGAAGACGTTGGTCGAGGCGAAGAGCCAGCAGCGGCCGGACGAGCGCTGGTTGGTGACGGGGGCGCCTTCAAAGGGAATGGAGAGGTTGAAGATCTGGGTGTCGCTGACAGCCGCACTGCTGTTCATGAGGACGGCGTTCGCATTGTTGGACTGCAGAGCATTCAGGGCAAGCTTGTTCTTGGGGTCTTGGAGTAGCTCCTTCTCCCACTGCTCGGTGGTAGAGACGGAGACGGTCGACTGGCGCTCGCACGGCGTGTAGCTCGGGGGAGCGTCGCCGCGGACGTAGACGTAGTCCTTCTCAACGAGGTCGCGCTCGTTCTTGAGCTCCATGGCGCGGAGAGCTTCGGCCAGCTTCTCCTGCGCACCCGCCTCCACCTGCTTGGACGGAGCGCTACCCATGTTGTGTGACGGAGGCGGTTCGGACGATGCGAAGAAGGCGGAAACGATGGGAGAGGCCGCGGTGCGAGGCGGAGGGGAGCGGGCTTGTTGGGAGAGGGCGGAGATGAAGGGCTGGAGACTGACACAGGCGGCGCAGCTGCCGCGACCACCTGCCACCTTCGCCCTTCACCTTGATGGCTGCAGCATCCCCGCAGCCGGCGCTGATAAGAAGCACGGGCCTCAGCGCGTGATAAGCAGCAGCAGCCGCGCGAGTCATGCGCACTGACCGGCCCGGCGTTTTCCCGGGCCAGCTGGCCTTAGCTCCAGATCCGCTTCGCTGGCCCTTCTGAACAATGCACCTCTTATCGTCAAGTTCGCTTTATCCGTGCAGACGGCTTGTTGCGCCGTGCAGCTAACAGCGTCTCGTCGGCCGCCCGATCGCCTGCTCGCTCCCTCCACTGCGCTGTTTGTGCGCGTACCAGCTTTCGCTCCCCATTGCAAGCCAGCGATGTCGCTTCTGCGGTGATAAGCGACGCTCGACCTTGGCGCTGGTCCACTGATATATGAGTGCTGAGCTCACCTTGCGTTGGTGCAGACGCAGGCGCCCCCCACTATGTTTCTGAAGAACCTATTACCTTCTCCGTCGTGGTCCAGGAATAGTCGACTTCGAGAATAACCGTCGCTGCGCATGTGCCCTTCCTTATTCGGACCCTCGGCCGTCGGGCTGCCCACTGCCTCCCGCAAACACCGAATGTCCCGTCCGCAGCCCCAGTTTCGTCCACGTTGATCCCTCCACTCTTCTCGCCGAGACACTTGGGGGGCACAGAGGGTTCCTGGTCCATTGCTTATATACTTTGGGCAGGGGAGGGGGAACTGCCGTGATGCTTTCCGGTCACTACACATTATACATTTCTGGGTACAAGCGAACATCCCGGCTGTATTCCCGGGTTCTCACCATCACCGACGTTATTCTGCTGCACGAAGGCAATTGGAGCAGAGCCACTACGCGTCGTGTTGTGGCCAGCCAATGTCGATGCAGAAATGGCTGGTTAGGTCTTATTCGTAAAGATACATGGAGATTATAATACCGAGCTTTACTCAAACCCTTTCGCGACATGATCAAGACAAGTTCAACCCACATGTCGAACGTTCGGTTCCATTATTCACCGCCGGCTCATGGCTATTGGTATCTCAGGCAATAACAGGTCCGCCGCCATTACGTTCCGGCCAACGCATCCAATCTGTCCCTCGCCGATCAAAGAATGAAGGCAGCCAAACCAAAGGCAGCAGCAATGACGCCTCCCGTGGTGACCTTGTTGTTTACCGCAGCGCCCGTGAAAGCTGGCGGCGTTGAGGAAGCGGTCGAGGAAGAGCCTGCTCCAGGAGATCCAGCGCCAGGATGAGACATGGTAACGGTGGTGCCGTTTGTCGTGACAACCCGCAGGGTGGGGCATGGTGTGCTCTGTGAAGGCATGGCGACTGGAGTGCGAGTAACGACGTCATTCACAGATGCAGTGCTCGAGGGGCAGGGAGACACAGTGACGGTTGTGCTGGCGCTTTGCCTGTCAAGAAGGTGGTCAGTACTCCCTTCCCCGTCATCATCAACGCAATGACAATAATCCACTCGGATGGTGATATACTGACATAGCACATGCCGGAGTCGTGAAGGTTACGACGATTGCAGCAGCAGTTGAGAACTTCATTTTGCTGGGGAGTTTTGTGCAGCTGGCTGCTCGGCGAGTGCTGGAAAAAGAAGACTGATATGGACTTGAAGGGCTGCGGCTCGAGCAGTTGAAACGAGAGATGACCACTGAAGGCGCCGGGACGCAGCTGCCCTTCGCTTTTATGACGCTCACAACGCCCCATTCATTTCACGACGACCCTAAGAGCCATCGCCAGCTTTTCCAACTTGACCGCACAGGGCCTTGTACATCCGATAGACAATGACCTCCGAGTGGCGTTGGCCTTCGACCCGGAAAGGCATGTCCCGACTGGTGATTTCATTCTTAATCTTCCTTCGCGTGCACACTATACTGCCTTTTCCAAATAACGAGTAAATGTGTGAGTCAGGGGCATTGCTTTTGCGTTCGAGAAGACTTCGAGATGGTTGGCCGGCCTGCGGATTAGGCTGTGATGGTGCCTCGCGCGCTTTTCGAGTTCTTGGCCCGTCCGGAATGCGTATCTTCCGTTTCGACTCTCTCAAACCGCATCGAGCTTAGCGGGTGCGCCACCTCCAGACGCAAACACCAAAAAGGCACGCCCAGCCCGAAGCTTATTGCTTAAGCTTACTCGTCTGCGCTCTATCGGGCAAAGGCCTTCACGCCAATGATGAGTCGGTCTCTCGTTTTGATCGTGGGCGCGGGAAGGATGATTCCCGAACGCCAACCAATTTCCCCTCCTGACGCTAAACTCTCCGTTCCTCCACCGACCCGCTCTGCGGTTGCGGGGGCCTCAGCCATGCAAGGCTAGATTTGGGATCATCACTCTGTTGTTTCTGCTACTTTCACCGTCCAACGCCACCTCTGCCCCGCCTCTGCGGAAATTAAACCTCTACTCGACCGCCGTTCAGTCTACTATGATGTAGTAGTGGCGCATGGCAAACTTTCTTTTCTCGCGTGTAGCTCCTGCTTGGTAGCACCGATCTTGCTTGCGGTAACTTTCGGGGCGTCTTGATCTGTCAGTGGCGACAAAACAGCTGCTCGGGACCAGAGTCCTCCGTGCTGATCAACCGTTCTCAGCCATCATGCACTTTTCGGTCAATGGCTTCATCTGAGAAGGAGGTATAAAAGGCAACCCCGCAGCTCAAATCAGGAGCAACAGCAGCCACTCATTCATCTACTTGGAGCAGTTTGAGCAATCTCTTAATCATCAATTCCTCCTCTCCTCGACACTTTTCTCTCAGCATAATGAGGTACTCTACCGCCATTGCCGCCCTTGCTGGCCTTTCTGCCGCCGCGCCCGCCCAGAAGCGCGCGTCTGCCCCCACTGATGCCGACATCCTTCAGTACGCCCTTACCCTCGAGCATTTGGAAAATGCTTTCTACAAGGAGGGTTTGGCCAACTACACCGAGTCTGATTTTGCTGCCGCCGGCTACGACTCAACTTTCTACAACAACATTAAGACCGTCGGTTCTGACGAGTCTTCCCATGTCGACTTCCTCACCAAGGGCCTCGCTGCCGCTGGTGCCGCCCCCGTCAAGCCTTGCACATACGCATTTGGTGCAACTGATGTCAAGAGTTTCCTTGCCACTGCTGCTGTCCTGGAGGGTGAGTAATTCCCAACCATTGCACATTACATGGGACATTGGAGTAACGGATTCATTTAAAGGTGTTGGTGTTTCCGCCTACCTAGGCGCCGCTGCCGATATCATGTCAAAGACGTATCTAACTGCCGCTGGGTCTATTCTGACGGTCGAGGCCCGCCACGCCGCCTACATCCGTGCTGGCGTGAAGCAGTCCCCATTCCCGCAGCCTTTTGATGACCCGCTCTCACTCAACGAGGTTTACACTCTGGCCGCTCAGTTTATCACCTCCTGCCCGTCTGACAACGCTGCCCTTCCCGTCAAGGCCTTCCCCAAGCTTCTGGCCAGCAGCAATGATGCCACTATTAAAAGCGGTAGCACCATCATGCTCAGCACACCTGGTTATGACGTCGAGGCCGACAAGGGCGTGGCCATTTACGGTGCTTTTATCACCGTGACAGGCCCAGTCGTTGCGGAGGCCACCAAGGTCGAGGGTGGTTTCACTGTTCAGGTGCCTGAAGGGATTAATGGTCAGAGCTACGTGGTGCTCACTGGCTGCAAGGATGCTGTCACTGATGATACGGTTGCTGCTGGTCCTGCCATTGTAGAGATCAGCAACTAGACAATCGTTGGCCAGGTTGGAATGTGAGGGGAAAGAATGACCCCGAGTAGATAAAAGGGCCGGTGAATTTGCTTGCAAAATGGACGGCTGCTATACCATGTACTGTACATACTCTGAATCTTAATAAGGTCCAAATTTGAGAATGGTGTTCAACCATCATATTGAAATATGCGCGCCATCGCGAGTCTGCCTTCGGCCTTTGTTGCTCCAGCAATATGTGGATGATGTTTTGCAGACTGAAAGTGATGTCCCAAGTGAGAGAAGACAAATATTGCGGGACTGGACAGCATAGCAATTCGCTTTTTTCTTTTTTTTTTTCTTTCTTCCCAATTCTATTCATCCATCTGGAGGACTTTTACTCGCTTGTATCATCCCGTAATATGCGCAATTTCCCCAGACACAGGTACAAAGGCTACCAAGGTCCGACCTTCCTTTCTGGCTCTCCATCGGGGAACAGATCAACGTAATCTGTCTGGCCCGAGAGTAACTTCTCAAAGTTCAGTTTCGTGCTCCATCTGATGTTTTTGGTGTATCCCTGTTCATTTTGCTGCCCGCTGAGATCATTGATATCACTCAGCGCCGCCGTATCTCCAGCGGGGCGATGGTGATTGAACAATTGAGGCTGCACGGTTAAGCAGGTAAAAAGGGGTCTTCCATCCACGCCATCACACACGCTTCGGAACATCATGTCATTCGTGCCTGTCATTTTCCGGATGCCAAGTTCGTACAGCAAGCGGCGCGCTCCGGGACGGGAAATGCCGTAGCCAAAGGTGCAGGTACTAACGCGCGCACGATGGACGATTCTTGTGTGCGCCGGGTATTCGCGGAGCAGATCCCAGCCTCCGTTCTCCACGTCCAGATGTTGCTGCTCAGGGACGCTAGCATCGTTATTCAGCAACGCCCTCCCCAGCGGAGCATTGCCATCACTGAGTTTGGGGAAGCGCGTGCCGCAGTGACCAACCCAAAGTAGGTCCCAACGGTCGATGTCACCGTAGGGCGACGTCGTGGGCTTGACTGTGGCCCCTCTGCCCCACTTTCCTACATCAATATTCACCGGGCGCTGGTCTGGGAGAGGTTCCGGGTAGGTGGGATCAATGAAGCGATCTTTGGTTCCAGCTAAAGGTTGCACGAGCAACTGCGATGCAAGAGCGAAGTCCCGCATCTGTTGCTTAATTCGAATGTCCCAGTCCACGTCGCCCTCAAGGACTAGGGCGGAAGTGAGGTTTTGTTCGACTATCCTGTATCAGGTGAGGGGTCAGCTCAGGCAAGCAAGCACCATTGCAGCATGTTGAGTTGTACTGCGGCATCCGCTCCGTTGCGAGGTACTACCTGGGATGGGTACTTACATCCTGGCTACATTCATGTGGGCTCGCCAGGCATAAAGGCTACCCTTGGCAAGGTTTGTTTCTTTTGAGCCTGGGGGTAGCGTCTTCTCTTCAACTTCAGTGACGCCATCCACGTATTCGATGTCCAAGCCTGTTAATGCAGCGGCCAATGACATGGAATCACGGAGATCGTCTCGAGATGGGAGGTTGATTACGAATATCTTTTGGAACTGGCTGCACGTCAGCCGTATTTCCGTACGAATGTGGTTGGACTAACACCCAGCGTTTGGTTGAAAACATCATCAAGAAGATCGGAACCACGTAGAGTCAGGGGCAGGGGCGAAGAAGCGCCGCTGAAGCTCAGTAGAACGTAGGGCACCAACACAGCGAGACAAATCGCTGCAAGGACTTTGTTGCGGGAACGAGGCCAGCATGCGGGCATTGTTGAACCCGTGGAACTTTGGAAATGTCGAAGCCAATGCTCGGTTATGGGATGAGGATGACGAGTGCGGCCGTGATGATCCGTGCATGATCACCGGTCCGGATCAGCCGGCCCAATGGCAGCGGTGCACCAAGCGTCATAGCCCCACACACTCTGCCTCATTCGCCTTACCGTATTCAGACATGTCTTGCCTTATTCTTTCACTATCAGCATTATCACGACTGATTTCTATGCATCCCGAAACACGACTTGAGCAAACCTGGGCCTGTAACGTGATGGCACGCTTAACCACTGCTCTTTGAACCAACTATCACCTCTCCTTAACAACTCTTCCGGCCTTCCATTCTCCTCCATCTTGCCGGCATTCAGCTTGACGACAGGGTTGCAGGTAACAGCCATTTGTCCGGCGATGCGTTAACATCAGCACTTTATATAGCGCAGACTAATCCTTCAACATGTCGAGAGCCTTCCGCCCCGTCTGGTCGTCTGCGCTCGACGTGATCTCATCCAGGAAGAGTAGGCCCGCATCTGTATGTGTTTTCCTCTGCTTGCTGCGCCGCTGGTGCACTGCTCGAGGGAGACTGAAAAGCTGCCTTTGTCCACTGCTTGACTCGGGCCCGCTTATGGAAGCGCCCGGCCCCCCTTTGAATCCCACAAGGCCGGCCAGGCCGAGACGGCGCGACACGTCCGTGCACTCGGCATCGGAGACAGCATTCGAAGGGCCCATATTGAGACGGAAGAATGTACCATCCGAAAGAAAGATTGCGTCTTGGGAAGCAGACATGAAACGTTCGCGGAGAATTGCCATTTTGACGGTCTGAGCAGGACATTGTCGATGAGGATCGGTCGTGATGTAACATCCGTGCTGGATAGTATGGGGCCGACGAGTCGTAGAAGGAGAGCAAGAATTGAGGATTTGCCGCTAGGAACCTTTATTCTATTGTTTGCGGATTTGCGTGGTGAAGAATCTCCTTTCCAGTCCGAACCTATATTGCATAATCATCTCCCCAGCTTTGACGACAAGGTGAGATCTTTCAGCACGCTTTCCCGATCGCCACAGCTTGAGTCCACGCCTTTCATTTCCATCCTACCATGCATTGGCCACTTCGAATCAGACATAGGATCTCCTCTGGCATTCTCCGCTTCGGTTTCTTCAGCAGAGCCCTTCATTCTACTGATTGCCCCAAGGGAGGTTTCAAGGCCAGTGTACGCCGTGACGATAGCGGTGAGCATATTTCCGAGGGTGATGAGAGCCATCAAACCGGCCCAGACGTTGCCTGTTTCTAGACTAAGTAGCAAGTACAATAAAAATAACCGCCATGATAGCTAACAATTAGATCCACGGTGAATGAATTATTGCTGTGCGATGGCCAGCAGAGATGAGGGGCGTGGCGAGTCGTCAAGAAGGGCATTTTTGCGGATGAGTTGATTGAGAAACCAACCGAAAGCTCGGATTGTCGATAGACCTGTGAGTGTGTACAGGAAATTGGTACCGTGACATGGTCAGCAAGTGACAGGAGAGTTACGCCGGTATATGTGCTACAGCGGCGTCTGAGCCTGCAAATCCAGAGTCTGAGGCCTCCACGAAGAACGGATAGCCCACAGCCAACCAGGCCGAAGACGAGGCAATGGCAACAGCATGTCCAACAGCAATTGCAAGGCAGATGGTCGACGTCGCGGTCAGCATGCGGACACGATCATCTACTCGTAGCTCATCCTGGCACGCTTGCTGGAGTTGTTGGGCCGACGGTCTGGTCATGCCGGAGATGCGCAGCTCCTTGATGCGGGCGAGGACAGCTGAGGTGAAGCCCAGGCGAGCCCGCACGCGTGCCATCCACTCGCCCCGGTCCCGCACCGCTACCTTCGACAAGGCGAATGACCCGGCAAAGCCCAGCAGCACGACGAGCAGCGCAGCCAGAAAGAACAGTCCGAGTTGGCGTGGCAGTAGCCACGCAGCAAGCGCGCTCTGGCTTACATTCGCCCACGCCTCGTGTACCAACCGCAGCCCGGTATATATGCGTTCCACGTCGGCGCCCATGAGCGTGACGGCGGCGGTGTGGGCGCCAACGTGATATGAGTGGTTCGTATTGTGGTCGACGGCCGAAAATCACGAAGGCGCGTAGGAGCGACTGGGAGCGACTGGGAGCGTTCCGCGCAGTACCAATACAACGCAGCGAACGGGGCAATGCCGAAGGAGGAGAAGACAGCGAGGGCGACGAGTGCGGGGGCGGTGGATGGGCCGGCATTGATGTGGGAGCAGAGGAAGGCGAGCAGCCGTTGGGGGAGGAAGAGGAGACGGAAGGTGAAGCCGGCGAGACACAGGCGGGCAAGGCAGGCACCACCACGGCACGACCCGGCGGCTTGGCGAGCCAGGAGACCGTCTGCCAAGTCGACCGACCGACCGCCACGACGGGCCCAGCTTTAGAGAGGCCAATGCACAGGCTCCAATGTGTCAGAAAGGTAGGTGAAATTATAGCTTCGAATCCGCTCTGTAATATGCTCGAATCGAAGAAGCATCCGGGCAGCCGTTAATTGCAGTCTACACCAGAAATCATACTTCCCGCGTATAGCGCGCGCGGGCGCTGCCGAACAACTTCATACGAGACGGATATTCCAGCCAGATCAAACGGATATCCATGTTCTTGTTAAGAGCGGGGACGTCAGAGAGGAGAAGAGAAGAATCGATGGAGCGCGTGGCTAGGAGAAAGAGCTTCTCTTTCTCCTGCCGCGCTGTGACTGCCTTGTCTCGGCGGGTACCGTGAAGGCAACAAGGAGAGACATGTTGGTGCGGGGAGCGAGGCCGCCGGTTGATTGCGGCAAGTAAAAGCTGGGCTGTGGTTGGGGTCGCTAGTGGAGTGGAGTGTGGAAGAGACAGTGCTGGCTAGGCTTGGTGAAGTGGAGTGGAGGGTGGAGGGGGGAATTGTATTCTAACCATTCCCGCCACCCGCAATTAGTGCACCAACAAGGCGAATATTTGTATATGAAATTTCTACGTTTATCTAAACTAATGCAACCTAATGTAATCTGTATAAGTGAGGCTCATAGACTAAGTATAAGCGGTGCGGATCATATCTGCGGCCTATTAGAATGTTAGTAATTATCCTGATATATGCACAGCGGCACCCGCATACGTTCTCCGCAATAGCGTATGTCATCGCAGAAGTGTGCGCTGCCGGAACCATGGGGGCAACACTCGCATCCACTACCCTCAATCGGTCAACACCATGCACGCGCAGCTCAGTGTCGACGACGCCCCCCATATCAACTGGTCCAATAGCACAGGTGCCTGAGTAGTGAGCAAACGTTGCCGTATTGTTGCGTACCCAAGCGTCGATGCTCGCGTGATCCGCAACAGAGGCTCCAGGTAATATCTCCAACGGCTTCCCGTTGGCCATCGCTGCCGTAGACATAAGAGAACGTGCGAATTTAACACCTTCTGTGAGGAGTTTTGCGTCGATGGGGTTTTCCAGGAAGGCAGTGTGGACTAAAGGGGGAGTAAACGGGTCATCTGATGCAATGGTGACTTTTCCTCGGGAGAACGGATGCTGAAGGCCCAACACGATTGTACCATCATTCCAAAGCATCTCCAAGGATGTAAGGTTCGGTGACATGATACCATTGGTGAGAAGTTCGTGCTGCAAAGCGTAGCTGCGCTTCACTTCCTCAGGGGTATCTGGCAAGAGATAGGCTTCCGGATGCTGATTGCGGGCTTCGTTAGATATTTCCGGAGCGACGTCGGTGAAGTTGGCAACCGGGAGGAAGAGCAAGAAGTCGCCGCCCGCGTTTGCGTATGGGCCGGTACGTTCTTCGGCATAAAGATCCCGCATTTCCGTTTGGAACGTCATGTTTCCAGTGAGGTTTGCAAGTACAAGAGGAAAGTCAACTATAGCATTGTTAGCAACGCGAAACAAGTCGAATACCATACTTACGTGAGAATACAGTTACTAAAAGGGGGTGGTCCTGGAGATTTTGGCCGACGCCGGGGAGTTGTGATTTGACTGGGATACCCAAATGGCCAAGTATTTTCGAGTCTCCAATACCCGAGAGCTGAAGGATCTGCGGTGAGTGGAGGGCACCAGCAGACACGATCACCTCCTTAGCAGCCTTAACGGTCGACTTCTTCGCACCTTTTCCGGTGGCGTACTTCAAAATGTCAGTTCCGAGATCTCGACGGAAGGGTTAGTGCCGCTACCTCAACACCAGTCGTGACAGTTCCTTCTATAATGATCCTTGTGACATGTGTGGCTTGGAGAAGGTGCAGGTTGCTCTGACCAGCTGCTTGGTCAAAGTACGCCTTACGCGCAGAACTCCGCGTGGCAGTCTCAGGACCTTGCGAGTGTGGGTAAAGTACCCACCAGCCACGCTGCCCCCCTGTCCGTCGCGGAGCACCGAGATGTTGAGCTCTTTGCTCGTCTCAACAATGTTTCCTATCAGTATATATTAGTTGCAAGTAGAACGAACGTAGAATGCATCACAAACGGGTTGCAGGCCAGAAAAATGGCGAATAACTGGCTTTGACCGGGCCATCGAATCCGTAGAAGGAATCATCACACGTTACGTCGAATTGCTCCACGACATCCGCAGGCGGAGGAGAAAATGATTCGCTCTATTGAGTCAGATTAGTTTCATATGCTCGCACGCCCAGTGGTGGAGGGCTTCTTTTTTTTTTTTTCTTTTTACTATACCTTGCGGAAATATGGGAAGAGGCTGTCCCAAGTCCACTCCGAGCCTGCCCAGGACTCCCAACGGTCGTAATCGGCTTTTGATCCTCGTGTAAAGATCATCTGATTGATCAAACTCGATCCTCCGACACCCTTGCCCATTGGCAGGCTGATAGACCTGTTCCTCAGTTGTTCGGAAGTGGTGCTGGAAATGTTCCAGTCATACTGTGTTCCTTGTCCCGTACCAGCCAGGCCAGGCCAGTCAATAAAATCCTCGTGGTTATCTCTACTCTAGTTCAGTGCTCACGCCCTAAGCGGAAGACTCGGACGAGAAAGGCCTTACAATTTTCCAGCTTCTATTAAAAGCACGGAATATTCTTCCTAAGCATCAGAAAAGTGTGATCAAAGAAGAATATCGGAACACGCAATTCTTACTCTCGCACTCCGATAGTCTTTTTGCAAGCGTTGATCCCGCTACTCCGGCACCCACAACGATGAAATCATATTCAGGAAGCAGGTCGTAGGCTTTGACAGGTGTAGCGTATACAGGAACTGCCCTTGCCGTGCCAAAAAAAGCAGAAAGCGTGGTAAGAGCGGAAAGATAGCGTAGAGGAGCCATGTTTGCTTGAAATATAGAAATGCTGCAATGGAAAGAGGTATGGAAATCTTTTGCCGGACGGAGATATCAGGTCCCTACCTCCTATTTAATGGTAGAGCAGGTTGCTTCGCCCCTTGCGTGACGCAGTGCGGAAGAAGAGGCTGTGCCAGCTGGATTTCTAATACGAATACTGCGTATCTGCGTTGTTTTATTATGAATTGGCCGAAACGGTGGAATTGGGCCATTCAACTATGCTAGGCTAAAGCTTAAGGGCAGCATGACAGTGCTCCTGATCCGATCTTTGTAAATGAAATTAGAGTTTGGAATCTCGTATTACTCGTTCACCAGGCTGTGCGGATTTATTAAGTCCGAAAATCTTGGCATAATAGTAGTAGACCAGGCTAAATTCGGCTCAAATCCACCGTCCACCCAGCAGAATTATCAGGCGGTGCTCGTAAAACGTGGCTTCGACACATGACCACCGTCGTCCTTGGCTGCTAGGGGGCACAGGAAGCATTGATCGGCCACGGCTCTCATGCCAAAAGGTGTACAGGGCCAAGAGCATGGCCGTCACCTGCCTCTCTCCAGGCTTCCAGGAAAGCAGCATTCGTTACATTTGGAACTCACGTGGTTAGGCGTACGGGAGGCTGTTCTACCCAAAGGAAACCCTTATATATGCAGCAGCCAAGCATCCTACGGAGGCAAAACCAATGCTGTCACCGAGATTTGATGCTCTGTCTCATATCCCACTTGTTTCACTAAACCGAAGCCAACCTCTTCCCCCAATGCGCGGTCCATCCCCCAACACCGAAAGAAATCTGTGCCACCAATGTTTCCGCCGTCTCATCCAGCTCCCATAACACCGTCTCCAACCCTCCGCCCGACAGAGCGGAAACCCTCCCGTCCGGAATTTGGTCGAAACCAGCCGCCCCGACTCTTTGGTGGTATGCAGTTACATACACCTTACTTAGAAGGATAGATGAGCGAAGCGTGAAAGATCGGATTGGGAAGACGGGTGCGTACGAGACCGTCACGAAACGGCCTTGGAACTCCCTGCGAACCCTCAGCGCTATCGATCGAGCCACATGAGGCTGTCCCAGCTTCAATGCAATGCCAGCCCGCGCAGGATAACAGACTCCAGGCAGTCTAAACAACACCAAAATCATGTTGGTGTTGGTGAAAGCCCTGACATATATGGATTGGAGTAGATTGGTCTGCATAGAATGTAATGCCTCGTATAGAGATGTAAGAGCCGTGCGTACATCACTAAGCTCTCCTCCATTATTGTCTAGGGCTATTTCTTAGTCTAACCCCGTTTAATAGGTATGTAGCGGCTATACTACCCTCTTCATCTTATGCAGGCTAACAAATCACGTAGTCTAGCTTTAAAGATTACTAGCGACATATTTAGTGGCCAGACCGCCTTTTAAATTTCTACAATTACCTAGAAAGTATGTCCTAAGTTTCCCGATCTTAAAGTATCTATCTAATATGCGCGCTAAGCTAGCTATCCTTGCGAGATTACCTTTGCGTGGGTTCCTTCCTACCTTTACTTATAGTATAGTTTACTTTTCTAGTTGCCCGTTGCTGATTGTTGTAAAGTCCTTAGTCTTGCTCAAGCGTACTACCGCCGTACCGCAGAGTCCGTGTGATGTTTTCTGACAAAAAAATGACTATAGCGTTGCAATACAAAGCTGTGAAGATGACAAAAGCTCTGATGCACGTACAGGAAGCGTAGTTTTGGGCTAGGAAATAGTATTTATGTCGACTGACTGCTTACTAAAGCTGTTTTCCAAGGGACAGTTTTCTGCGTAGGAATTATATGCGCTGCGCCAATGAATGCGTTGCGGCAAATCACCATGTCAATACAAAGTTCTCGATCCGTTATTCCCCATCCCAGCAGGGGATCATATGGGCATTCTTTTATCTCCACAACATACTTTTACTTATTTCGCGTCTGAGAAGCAATTAGGTCTGAAAGAACCGATAACGTAGCATCGACGCCCATGGACATTTGTATATACTGTCTCACGTCAGACGCCAGTCGGCCATTCCGTACGCCCCGAATCCCCGCATGCTTGCTAAGCGGGAACGCCTTCAGGGGATGACGTGTGAATTCTTGAGCTCAGCTCTCCATTATCTGCGTGCCAATTAATATAAAGCTGGGTATACTTGCACACACACTGGCTCGAGCGCCAGTGCCAAAATGTCTGCACCAATCCTCTTACTCGTTTGTGGTGCTTCGCGACAAAGTCGCTACCAAAGTGAAGGCCCACATGTTTCCGGAATATAACGGTCCATCTTCGCATCTGACGGTCTTTAAGATGAACCCGAACCCGACCTGACTGCGCAAATTCTCCAGTTGTCTATGCCGGCTACGATCTCCCTGCCACAGCGACGGAAGTCCCTCAAATCCTGTCAGGAAACCGGCCGGCGATTGCTTCTATCCATACGGACGTTGGCTCAAACGATTTTACGGTACCGCCACACGCTGTCATCGCGGGCGGCGGCTACAACGATGAGGCTTTCCAAACCCTTTACCAAGGATGTGTAGAAGCCTTCGGAGCAGAAGCCAATCTGCCGGTCCCATTCTTCCGGGCAGACCACTCCATCAGCGTCAAGCTCGCGGCGGAGGGCAAAGGCCCGAAAGTCGGCACACCGGAATACCCGCAAGCTATTGCGAATCGATTGAAAGAAAAGTTGAGAGAGGCAGGCATTGGGTCTAGACTTGTTGAGCAACCTAACAGCAAAGGCAAAATATTTTTCTTTTGATCGTGGTAACGGTAAATTGTCCGCCGAGCTAATGGTGGAGATAGTCAAATTTTTAATGGTTCGCCACACATTATACCTACAGGATCACGTTAAACGACCAGAAAAGGAAAGCAAGAAAGATTCTGTTGAAAATATTGGGCTATCACCTGTGTTTTCGACTTACCACATGTAGCTAGCTCTATAGCCAGAGGATAAGGGGCGCCTGCTGGGCCGCCCTCCCGTAACAACATGATAATCCTTGCCTTCATTAATGAATGAACTATCAATGCATACTTTTTAATAAGTTTTCTGAGTTTATTAAATGCTGTGGCAATTCTCAAAAGGTTGGTTTCTCATCCCAAGCAACCGCCGCCTGCGCTCTATGTGGAGTCATTCTGAAGATCTCCGGTCTGTGCGTAAGGGTGTAAGCCCAGGTGCCCTCTCACTGGCCCGGATCGCAAAGGCGATGCTTGTTCTGTAATTCCGGGTCTGTCCCGGCAAGCATATCTCGGAGCTGAGGGTGTCAAGGATGATTTTCGGGTCCAAGACGGTAGTATTAGACTCTATTCTCTGTATCTGGAGTATCGTGTATTCGTAGAGCATAGATATGCGACATGGCGAAGGCTCTTCCGCGAGTTGAAAGAACGCTCTCGCGCTATCAATATGCCCACTTTCAGAGGAAAGCCTCGAGGGTCCGGAGCTGCTTGCGCGCAATATCCCTCTGACTTGAAACCTCACACACTCTTCCATCCGGTTGAGTCACGGTCGGGCAGATGAGGGGAGCGTGCCGCTGACGGTGAAGCGAGTTCAGTACTTCTGCCGTTGTCTCAGCTGACGAACAAGAGATTCCGTGGCACATGCGGGAACGTTGCCCGCCAGAACGACAAGTCCAGCGCTGCCAAGGCTTTGACAGCGCGAGCGGTCGACCAGGTGATTAAGAAGGCCGAACGGAATGATTACTGGGCGTGGAGTTTTCTATATGGCAGGTGACAGTTGACAAGACATATGGTGCAGCAACAGAGTGGAACGAATTACCGCGCCGGCCAGTACGTCACCCGTCGGAATTGACGATTTTTCTGCTGAGCTTGCTCAATCGGAAGCCTGTTCAATTCCAGTGGCCGCTGCTTCCGCTTCCGGTGCTTCGGGCTTCCTTTTGACACAACCCTGAGGTGTTTTTCTGGATTTGCTCTTGCAGGAGATTACACTCGTGCGACTTTCCCGCGGCGCATTTGGCTTCGATCGACTTATGCACTCGCTCGCCGACGTGGCCTTTCACACAAAGAAGAAAGCAAAGGATAAGAGGGCGGTGGAGGCGAGATTAAGAACTCGCTAGAAGTGGAGGAAGACATTCATGGGGGCTAAGACCGATCATAAGCTCGCTGCGGGACCTGGGCTCAAGGTGCGGCCCAAGATAACCAAAGCCCAGAGCGCTTGCCTCCACTTCTGCGTCGAGTTGCTGAATCAGCGGATAAGCCGGCGCGAGTGAGCCGGCGCCCATATAGCACATTCAGTGCAATCGTACGTTTAGCCGCAATTTACGCGCGAATAGTAGTTGAGGTAAGTTAGGGTCAGTAGGGTAATAGATAGAAGTGGCCGGAGCAGTGCAACGCGGTGGTGGGTGGGAGGTGTTGCAAACCCCAAAGAAACAAGGGCTCAATCATCCTACGGACACAAATCCCGCACGCGAAAAGCAACCGCAGCGACCTCAGAGCCTCAAGGCGAGAGGAACCGCATGGTCTAGAATCGTGTGCGGGAAGCCGGCAAGGAAGGGCGCACAGCCACACCACTCGCAGGCCCTAACCGATCAACCAACGGGCCCGTGCAATGAGATCTCACAGATGATCCGTCACGACAGGAGATCCCGCAGGATTGAGAGACCCATAATACAGGGCTGGGGGACCCCGGATTAGGGAAAGAGTCGCGATGCTCGGAACAAGAGTAAGACGGAAATGCCGCTCGCTCGGAGAAGGCAGAAGTCGGTTGCCTGGAGACCAACCAAAGCGCCCAGCGTTACGCGCGCGGCGCATTAGCCTGGCCAAGTCACTATGAGTCAGCGTGAATCACTTGCATTCGCGCCATCTCAGCCGCAGCGAAATCGAGTGTCGCGATTGCAGCAGCCGCGAGCTTAGTACAATATAAATCAGCTACTTTTGTGTATCCTATTCGACCATTAGGCCATTTTCCTCTTCCAAGAGAACAAAAGCCCGCGCTGTGGAGAAAAGTCTGGCCATCACGTTTCCATCATTCGCCATGCCGACGACCTCAACTCCATCCAAATCTATCGTCTTCTACGACATCGCCACGCGGCCCCCTGTGGAGAAAACTTGCTGCTCACCAAACCCCTGGAAAACTCGCCTCGCACTCAACTTCAAAGGCCTCCCATACTCGACTTCATGGGTGCCTTTACCCGACGTTGCCAAAGTCCGCAGCAGCCTCAAAGTCCCAGCCTGTCGCAAATTTGCCGATGGAACAGACTTCTTTACCCTGCCGATCATTGAGGATCCCGCCACTAATTCGTTGGTCGGCGACTCCTTCGATATCGCGGTCTACCTACAAAGCACGTATCCGAACTCAGGCGCCGGCGACCTTTTCCCTCCCCAGACGATCGACTACACCTTCACGACCGACCCTGCGCTTATACCGTTATCCGAGTGTCGCGAGAGTCCATTTCCTGAATACGCCAAGTTCAACGTGAACGTCGACGCAGCCTTTACCGCCCATGTACAGCTTACGGTTCAGGGGTTTCCGTTCGATCCAGCTACTGCCGAGATCAGTAAGGCAGAATTCGTCCGGCGCGCGGGTGTTACGCGCTGGGAGGACTTTGCGCTGGTTGGCGAGGAGCGAGAGAAGATAAAAGCGTCGTTCCGAAGCACGCTAGGTGGTCTCGCTCAGCTGTTTTCGAGGGACAGTAGCGGGCCCTTTCTACTGGGAACAAGGGCTAGCTATGCGGACATGATCGTCGGAGCGTGGCTGCGGATGATGCGTGCGACTCTACCGGAGAGTGAATGGGAGGAAGTAAGAAGTTGGCATGGCGGTCTTTTTGGGCGGTTGCACGATGGTTTGGAGGCGTATGCGGACGTGAAATAAAGTATTAGGTTACGCTAGAACGGCATGCGACGCGTTACCCAGAGATAGGACAATCCCACTCTAAAAGTCAGTTTGTTTAATATTTTGTTAGATATATGCGTCAGTTCCACCAACCCTAACATCAGGGGGTGGGGGTATAAGAGGCCCCCTAGCAACATGGAGTAACTGGACGAGTTCCGTCCTTTTGCTCCATTTCAACATATTTTAATCGTATATACTCTTTCTTTAGAACATGTCCAGGTAACAGACTTTTATATTTTTCTTTAGAATACTCTTTCTTCTTCGTACTATATTTGATTTACCTAAGTTATTTATTTTAATTCTTGTTAAATATCCCGCCTCCGTATTATAATATTAAAGTACATAT
>JAJJID010000276.1:0-53181 GCA_022204955.1 Macrophomina pseudophaseolina
ACGCAACTCACGGTGACACCACATTAACCCTCACCCCTCTCTTCCCATCCCCACCGCCGCCCACCTCCCTCGCCACGCTCCGACTCAACCCCAACAGCCCGGCCTTCGCCGCGCAATACGCCGCATTTGCCTCCAGCCCGACCGAGCCCAGCGTACTACCGACATTGACAATGGCGCCGCCCTCGCCCATGACCCTCAGCTGCGCGCGCATGCAGTACATCACGCCGGTCAGATTGACCGCCAGCGTTTGCTCCCACGTCGCGTCGTTTGTGTCGACGAGGTGGGCCATGCGCGGCATCTCGCGGCCGGCGGCGTTGACGGCGGCGTCGAGGCGGCCGAAGCGTGCGACGGTAGCGGCGATCCAGGCGTCGACGGCGGGGGCGTCGGTGACGTCGAGGCCGGTGGCGAGGACGTGGTCTGGCGAGGGGGCGAGGGCGACGAGGGCGTCGTGGGCGGCGGCGAGTTTGGCGGGGTCGCGCCCGGCGATGGAGAGGCGCGCGCCGTGCGAGGCGAGGATTTTGGCGGTGGAGAGGCCGATGCCGGAAGTGCTGCCGGTGATTGCAATGACTTTGTCGCGAAGAGTGGAGGGGAGGGCGAGAAGTTCGCCGTCGGTTGGGGACATGGTGGGGGGAGGGCCTGCTGTTGTGTGGAATAGAAGAGTGCGGGAGGTAAGAGTGACGGGATTGGGAATGCAATGCAGAGAGAAGAGGAGAGACATGTGCGCTGCGTTATAAAAGTGTCCGTGTGGTAATTTAAGAGAGATGCATTGAAGGGTGGATACAAACTGTCGATAGCTTGTCAGCAACCGTACCGCCATCAAAAGATGCTAAGCCGTACCATGCATGGGGATCCGATGCAGATATCACAGCGCAGGGAACCCTCTCCGTCAAAATGCCCGTTTGACGGTACACAGCATCGGAGCTACTTCCAATCTGGCATGCTATGTGACGGGGTTACGCGAGGGGTAGCAGCCACAACTACCGTCGCTTAGATCTAGTAGACCTGCATGTTCGCTCAATTGGGGTGCGAAATGTAAATTGGGGTGATTACCAATCGCTATTAGAAGATCTGTTCGAATTACGATCTCACCTTCCCAGTTCGGAATACGGATTAAACTCGCCAGACGACCATAGCATGCGGAAGATATCAGGCCAAGATACAGGCCAACCCCGCAGATAGCAGAGAAATGATCAAGCTCCTGGGCCATTACGTCAAAAAAAAAAAAACTAAAAGAATGAAAGATCGAAGGCAGGTTTAACTTACCACTGCGGAGCCAGGAAGCTACCCGCTGACGGCGTGCTGGACGGGCTTGCTGGTCCAGACCCGTTTGTCGACGAGGCCTGCGTCACTGCACACTCCCTCAGCCACCAGTCAAGAAGCAGTATCTGCAACACTCACCGAAGTTCCTGCTCGGGTCTCCGCTCTCTGGAAGAAGACCCTGCGCCACAGCGCTCCCAGGCGGCGCATACCCGTCCACATTCGTGACCGCAGCCGCAATCTGTATCCAGAAGTCACAGATCGGCTGCGAGTTCTGCGGATCCTTGATCAAGTCGATAGAAAAAAGGTCCACATCCAGGACATTGCCAAACTCGGAAGTACTATTATCCACCTGCGGCCAGTCCGGGATGGAAGGGACACTGCTGTTGCGCTTGAAGGGGTTCGGATCACCCGCGCGCGCCAAGGAGGTCAGAAGACTGCGGTAGCCGTCGACAAACGCCGCCGTCGCGTTTGGGCCGATCAGCGACGGGAAGAAGGACGGCAGCACATCCGCCCCATGCGTGCCCGGCGGCGCCGAGTACTGCAGATTCCACACCTTGGTCCGGGGCGCGAGCGCGTCCGCCAGATACCGGATGTTGCAGACGAAGCGATTGCCGGCCAGCATATCCCGCAGCCTGTCGCTCTCCGCCGTATACGCCGCATTGCCCGACGCCACGGCCGGATACTGCCTCTCGATGAGCTGGGGCACGCCGTCCACGGGGAAGTAGTACTCGACGTAGCGACCAAAGTCCTCGTCCGTCTGCACCCGCCGGTCCACAAACGGCGACGCCTCGTCCCGCACGTGCGACAGCACCACGCTCTCCAGCCGCTGCCAGAAACGCCCCGCCCGCAGCTCCAGCGGCGCCATCTGCCGCACGAACCCGCCGTCCGCGGTGGGCTGGTACGCGCTGCGCTCCGCGTACGGCGTGCGCGCGCCCTCGTCGTTCGCCGTCTGCAGCGCCGCCGCGCTCGCGCTCCGCAGGCACTCGAGCCCGCGCCCGGCGCAGCCCGCCGCGGCCGAGAAGTTGCGGAACTGCTGCTCCGCGGTGCCTGCGCGGTCCCAGCGGAAGTCGAACGCCGGGCTCTGCAGGATCGCGCGGCGGAACAGCGGGTCTTGCGCCCCGCCGAACGCGGTGATGTGGTGCAGGATCGAGCCCGCGCCAGCCGACTCGCCGAAGGCGGTGACGCTGCGCGGGTCGCCGCCGAGCAGGGCGGCGTAGGTCGCCGTCCAGTTGAGCGCGGCGCGCTGGTCCCAGAAGCCGGCGTTGGGCAGGCCGTCGCGCTCCATGGAGGCGCCGGCCAGGAAGCCGTAGGCGCCAAGGCGGTAGTTGGAGGCGATGTAGATGAGCGTGTTGTTGGCCGTTTGCAGCAGCGGCCCGCCGCCGTACAGGTCCTTGCTGCCGTAGACGTAGCCGCCGCCGTGGAACCAGTGGAGGACGGGAAGCGGCGAGGTGGTGTTGGAGCGGAGGGCGGCACCGGGGACGTAGGCATCGAGGTAGAGGCAGTCTTCGGAAGAGGGCCCAGAGATGCCTTGGATGTTGTCCGGGTCGCCGATGCCGGTCTGGATGCAGCTGGGGCCGTGGGAGCCGTCGATTAGTGAGGTGTTGGTAAGAGGCGGCTGCGGCTCCCGCCAGCGCAGGTTGCCGGTGGGAGGGGCAGCGAAGGGGATGTTCTTGAAGGTGTATAACTGCTCTTTTGATCAGCTGAGGACAAAACATTGCCAAGGGCAGGGCGGTGTACATCGTTGATGGCATCGTATGTCTTCGCCTGGACACGGGCATACGGGAGTGTGAGGACGGGAAGGGCGTCTGAGGCAGAGGTGTTCACAGAGACGCCCACAGCAGCTGACGCGCTGTGGAACGTGAAAAAGGCGATGGTGAGACCGGCGAACGAAGGGCGCAGCATCACTTCACTACGAGTCGTCAGGCAGGTAGTTGGTAGGAAAGGTGGCGCGCAGAAACGCTCTCGAGAAACTTCATGATAAAAAGGCTCGTGCGTACGGTTTGTGGTTGAGCCTGGTTGGTACATTGTTTTAAAGTTCCCGTGCGATGCCGCCCGGTCAGCTCGAGCTACGTCATTGGTGCCAGGCACGACATGCGGGGTTGACCCCTGTCGTCACGGCAGGTAAGAGCAATGACCATTGGGGACATTGGACCTCTTCGCTGGCTAGTTTGTACCGGTTGCCGATTCGATAAAGTGAAAAGACCCAATGCCGAATGCGGGAACTCCTGTGCGTAACCTCCGCAAAGTGAGAATCGGAGCTCATATGCTGATCCCAACCCATGTCGGAAGCAGAACTCCCCGGCCGCCAAACTACAAGACAAGCATTGCCCAAATCAGGACTGCGAGGCTTGATCACAGCAAGCAGAAACTGCACAAGATTTCCTTCAAGCCAACAATATACAATTATCCTCCCTTTTGTACATCCATCTCCGAAGCCACACTCGCCTTGTGAAGCACGCGCTTTGTCCCCTCGCCTCGCTCCACCAATCCGCGCCGGTACTACTTTGCCACCACCAACGCGCTGACAGAAACACAACGAGAAACTCCCAGCCGCGATTGAGAGTGACTTGCCTCGGGAAAAAAAAAGCCTCAATTTTCTTCTCGTCATCCTTAGCACTACGACAGGGTATGTCGCCAAAAAAAAGGAAGGCTTACGCCGCACCACCACCTTCCCCCGTTCGTAGCAATGCAAAACGAGGAGACAAAAAAGAAAGACCCAGCAAACGCCACTGCGCTCAGCTCCTGCTTACACGCCATCTATAAAACCGTCTTTTCTACAAGCCTCTGCACACTCTATCGCAGGACAAAGTGGACGACAAGAAAAGCAAGAAAAACGCTGCGCCACCACAAAAAAGATGCATTGCTTCCTTTTCCTCACCATTCCCCTCCTCCCCCACCTCATCCACGCGCTCAAGCCCCTCTCAACCCACGAACCCCCCTGTGCCGAAGGCCTGCATATCATTGCCGCCCGCGACACCGACGAGTCGTCTTCCCCAGGCACCGGCATGCTCGGGCCGCTCGTACGAAGAACCCCATGCATCTCTCATGCAAGAAAAGAAGCACGCTAAGAAACTGCTCACCGGCAGATTACCAACATAACGACCAACGTCACGGGTTCCGACTTCCTTGCGCTGTCCTATCCGGCCACAAACTCGTCCATATCCGTCACGAGCGGCATCAACGCGCTGCTCGCCGCGCTCAACGCATCGGCGGCCGACTGTCCGACAAGCAAGATCGCGTTGATGGGCTACGGGCAAGGCGCGCAGGTGGTCGGGGACGCGTTGTGCGGGAGCGGCCGGCCAGCGCTGGGCAAGACGTTGAGTGACAAGAGTGAGTCGCGCAACAAATGTCCCCAAAGATAGAGATAAACTATTTTCCGTTTGCTGACTCACATATCCGTATCCCCACAGTCGCAGCCATAGTACTGATGGGGGATCCAGGGCACATAGCGGGGCAGCCGTGGAACATGGGGAGCGCGAGGCACAATGGTGTGAGTATTCTTCCGCGGCTACTCAATTTGTTTCGTTTCGCTCGCCGAGTAAAGGGTTATTTTTCTGACAGATAGAATGCGCAGGTTGCATCGAACAGAGATGTCGAACACTGCAAGAGATACACGAACCAGACGCGGTCGTACTGCGACGCGAACGACGACGTGTGCGATAGTGGAAAGAACGTGATCGTGCACCAGAGATATATCCGCAAGTACGGGAAGAACGCAACCGAATTCGTGATCGGGAAGGCGAGTGTGGCAGGTGTGGCGTGAGGACGTTGTGTATTTGATCAAGGGTGTATCGTGTACTTCCATTTAGGTAGCAAGCGTCGAGTTGTTCCCGCTCCGGAACGAGTCGGCGGGGTCCAGGCATTGACAGTCGGAAATATCACCTCCTCTTCTCGTGCGGCTGAGCAGAGTTGGACACCTCCAAGCAATCTCTTCTGTCGAGCACTGCATCACAACGGACCAGAGTCTCTCCATTGTGTAGCCGAACCGCGGCGCGTTTAGGGAATCCTTCCGGCCTTGCAGATACGGCTCCTTGTGTGCCCAGCTGTTAGGATCGGTCATTGATTCCTTCAGCTCTTCGTAAAGCTCGCGGTCTATGGCACGGATGCGCTTCGCTGACGCGATGAACTGGCCCTTGTAGGACAGAAGGATGCTCTTGCAGTTTTCGCCGTCGACCCGCTTGCAGATATCATTGAGAAGAGCTTTTTCCTCATGCCAGTTCCACCGGTCGCCGCAATTCCCAGTATCGCACGAATGTCCACTGAATCCCAGGCTCAGCATACCGGTGTTAGGCGCATAATAGTCCTTCACACGGTTGAAAAACTCTCGGTGATTGTGCACGTCAGCCTGAACGAAAAGAGTTTGCCTCGCCAGTGAATCCCAATGAAGCAGAATATGTTCGAGGTACGTCTCGCCTTCGCGACCGAAGTTCGGCAACTTGATGACCTTGAATGCGTTGGTTGCGTTTCCGAGCTCGGCGAGGTTGGACGACTCCATATCCTCATCCTTGGTGTATAGGAAAAGTCTGGGCGAAGATTCTGCGATCGTCGGAATAGCTGACAATTCTTCCATGATGGATTTGATGGATTCCACCGGCTCCTTGTACATGCTGATGACGACATCGAAGCCGTGAGCTGGTTGGTATGCGAGGTCGAGCTGAGGAATAGGCTCAGAAACATCTGATACCGAAACGCTGGCAAAATTGCACGCCAAGAATCCGACCCAGGTTAGGGCTATCACAGAGTAGGCAGCAATTGACAGCACCGAAGGAGTGCCGATCCTCCTCATCCACCTGTGGTACTCATCATCAACCTCCTCCCCGGCGAGCAACCCCTGTGCCGGGCTACTCTCGTCATCATCCAAGGCAACCGAGTCAAGAGAGACATGGGTAGGACGGGCTCGTTCGAGGTCGAACAGGGATGCGTGAAACATCCAACGGCTATCACCTTCAGAATACTGGGGCGCATTCAGTATGCAGACAACTGCCAAGCAGAATGCGCCTGCCTGTAGCGTCGTAGCGTAAGATCTCCTGGTCAGATAAGAGGATGCAAATCCGACAATAGCAGCGAGTCCAAAGGTGGCCGAAACTTGAGCGACCAACACACGCTCCCTCCTGGTCTCAGGGGGAAAGTGAACTTGGATGCTGAGTGGCAGAATAAAAGAATTGCCGAGAAGGATGGCCGCCAATGTAGATGTAACATTGAGGCCAAGAAGCATCGGGTCTACGTCAAGGATGCCTTCGGCAGCACGCAACGTGTCCTCCTTCTTGATGCACCAGACGAGAGTGATGAAAAGTGACACGGTTGCTGTGGTAATCAGAGACGGCGAGAGGCGGCGGTAGGCGCAAAAATCCACCAGAGAAGGACGGAAGGTTTGGGAAAGCGCCATTCCCAACCCGGTAAATAGCATGGCTAGTAGCGCGCAGACGGTGCCCTGAGGGGTCAATCGGTACTCGTCATAGATAAGGACCACGCAGCAAGCGGCATGAACGATGATTTCGACGAACTTGAGCCAGAGAGAAGGATGACGAACTGAGACCAGGCTCCAGATGTCGCAGAAAAGGTAGGCGAACGCGGGCATCAGGACCAACGTTGAGAGATTTGTCCAGTGAAGGATGGCCTGCGTCGATAATGGAAGGGCGGCAGCCATGCAGACGGCTGTCGGAAGGCCGTGATACCATCGTCCATCGGGGTCTGATTCACCGGTGTACTCGATAGTTGCGTGGAACCATCTCGGTGTTTGATAACGGGCTTTGACCGCTGAAGCGAGCCTATGGCTGACAAGGAAAGTGGACAGGACGAAGAGATTGATGAGAAGTAGGTGAAGAGCTATACGCGTCAGTAGGATAATGGGCACATCGCAGACGACGCCTTACGGAAATCTGGAGATAGAAATTAGGCACGGACTGAACACGGGCTTGCGAAGAAGGCTTACGGTAATTGAGCTCAATCAATAGATACCTGCTGGAAAGAATTGACAGAGACGCGGAGAGAGTCCAAAGACTGGCGAGATCAGCATCGCACCGCAATATGGGGAGACATGGAGAGGGTACCTGGCCGCCATAAGGCCGTGCGATGGTCGAGTGAAATCGGGATTCCCCCTGTGATACATCTCGTCCCTGGATACAAAGGAAACAAGATGGTTGAGGAGGAGAGCCATCTTGAGTGCACCTCGAGACGGAAGGTTGGCACGATGTAGAGGTTCAGTGAAGAGAGGACTCGGCAGGCGCGAAGGCAGCCAACGGCGGGCCCACATATCAAGGGGTGCGGCAAGCGTCACCTGGGACTCCGCAATTCACAGATCCTTTGACCCACTGGGAAGAGTGTTGGTCATCTCAGTAGCAGGGCTGAGCAGGCGGTCAGAGCCAACAGGCAGGTGCCGATCGGGTCTCAGAGCGTCAGGGTTGCAGATCATGTATACGCAGAAGGCAGGCTCCGGGGCTCGTCCAAGCGCCTACCCGGCAATCCATAACGGGCAAGAAAGTGCTGACCGCAGTCTCGTTTGGCGCTCTGTCGCGTCATGCAGGGAGCCGCTTCAATATGGAAGCATATCACATACGGGGTTGGGGGGAGGCTGTACTCGTGCTATATTAAGCGCAACGAGCCAACGGCGATTGGGTGGCAGCATTTTCAGCCGCCCACGGGAAACGGAGGCAAGTTCGACAGCAAACAGCTGGCGTGGCCTTGCCGCGACAGCTGCGACAGGCGATGCAGACAGTCATGTCGGCGTGCCCTTGGCTGATGCAATTGTTGGCGAGCGCAACGCGGAGCTGAAGGGCACACCCCTGCCCCTTTAGCCGTGCTCGTGAGTGAATTGCGGAGACGTACGACTCAGAAAGGCGCGCTTAAAGAGACGACCCGACGAAACAGGACTCCACGTGGACAGGCGACGCGGGAGGTGGAGCGGAGCGCATGGCGCGGCGGTCGGTCTGCAGGCGATGCGCGACGCATGGCTGGCTCTCGTTGGTGCAGGCATGAGGTCAAGACAGCGGGCGCGACAGACTGGAAACCTCAGGCGGGTGGGCGTGCGCGTAAGGACCTCATATTTTGATTATGTTGGAAGGCTGTGGCCCCGAAAATGGGCCGCTGCGAGGCCAAGTCCCTGTTGTTTTGCGGGTCGGCGACGGGGAAGAGCAGTTCGGGCCGTAGGAGGCTGGCGGCCGGGGGCCAGCACAAGGCAGCAATACCGAGGTCAAGCTTTGACTTGGGGCAGCGCACACGCGTGAGGGGGGGCTGTGCCGCGTTGGATGCAAGGCAACCAACTCCGATCGCTGCGAGAATTTTGGTGTTGAAGAACGTTGACCCGCGCCGATGGCCGGAAGCAGCCTAGCGGCGTATTGCGATGGCCGCTGTCACCTTAAGATCACCGCCTGCCTCTGCCCCATCCAGCTCGCCTCGCCCAAATCTGCCTTGCGCCTGCTGGCCACTCGCTTCTCCCGCTCATCTCGCGCAGCACCGGCCACCTGCCATTGGCTGGCCCCTACTCCGAGCGAACCCCACTCCACTCCATCCATCCATCCATCCATCCATCCTTCCTTCCTTCCATCCAGTCACCAGGCGCTCCTCTCCACCTTCGCGACCTCCCTTCAACATCCCCATAACGCACTTGAATCGTGCAGATACTGCCGCCCTGGGCAAGTCCTCGCGATGAATTTGGCCGATGCTGCGTCTGCTCTGAAACTCCAGTCCGATGTATCCATTGACTAGCCGCCCCCAACCAGACGTGTCCAGAGCGAATCGCCGCAACCCAGTCTGCGCGCTTGGGAAGATCCGGCAGGCGCGTTTTGAACATCTTCTCCATTTCCGGGCCATGCGTTGTGCAACCACAAAGCCTCCTTACGTTGAACTCGAAGACTGCACGGACGCGGAATGGACAGTAATACACCTGAGGCGATGCAAAATCCTCTGCACATGCAATCCCGAGAAAAGTCTACTATCATCACCACCGCTCGAGTCATTTCCACCCTTTGCGCCCCGTAAATGGCTGTTTCACGTCCAGTAGCCACGCATCTCGGTCTTCTGGAGGGCACTACTACTTGCTTGCCCTTAAGCAGTGCCGGACCTTGCCAGCATCACTGTGTTTTGCCCTATTGTCCCTTGCTGATTGCCTCAGCATTGCGTTTCTGGAACCCTCTTACTGGGCCCTTTCGCAATTGGGATGCTATAAGCTGGTCGTTTTCACCGCTCGTATCTGCACTGCCAGAGACCCACTCCAAAGCAAGTGGTGCGGTAGACCACCCTCTCTCACCTGATTCCATTTCGACCGCACCCCATGAGTGAATCCAACAGGGCCGAGACGTTAAAACTGGGCAAGCCATTCCATTTTAGTCCCGATCAGCGACACATTGATCGTTCAGATGTCGACTCGGCGTCCGAAGGTATCCCAGTTCAGGAACTTGCCGCCCCGCGCAAGACTGCTGCGAGAAGGCCACAATCGTTACTGTCCGATGTGTCAACAAGCCCGCCCGGCTACGCTGCGCGAAGACCCACCAACACGAGCGATCAGAAACATGTCTCACGGCGACACCGGCGGGCTCAATCTACCGTGCCGTTCCATCATTCCGGCACTCACCCTGCTCAAGCAACTATTACGAGCCAAATCTCGCCTCCTGACGGGCTACTGACGCTCAATGTGGGTGGCAAGGCGTTTCTCACCACCCGTGACACCTTGATGAAGAGCGCCTACTTCAGAGATTTACTTGGTGACCAGTCTAAGAATGGCAGGCAGCTTGACAACAGCCCCTTCATCGACGCAAACGCTTGCCTATTCGAAGACATCCTGCAGTACATGAGACGCGGCATCCTTCCCGTCTACTGGGATAGGCAGAAGGGGCACGATCATCCTCGATACGCGGCACTCCTGGTGGAGGCGCGGCACTTCCGACTTGACGCGCTCGTGTCTTGGCTCAAGGAGAAACGCTATCTGCAGGTGGTCAAGCAACACATCGACGCCAGGATATACCCGGGCCATGCCGGTCTAGACATCGGAGCCGGAGCTGACGTGGGAGTGTTACATGCCCACTGTTTCCAGCGCTCCATGAAGAAGCTGGAGGCTCGCAGGGTCTATGCGTGCCCCCGAGGTATTGATGTGCACGTTCGGCCAGAGGACTGCGGTAAACGGTGCAAAAGCGTCAGAGGACAGGCACCACCACAGTATGTTGAGAAGCCTGCAACTGTGCCAACCGATGAACCACGCTATGTCGAGACAGTTGTGTACGACATGCTCATCATCTCGAACACTATCACGTTCGACAATTCAATCTGCCTCACGGAAATCTGACAGTGCTGTTGAACGTGGCATGGAAAACAGCATCAGGAAGGGATCGGTGGAATGACAGGCACGACAAGTGGAGTGAGAAGGGTTGCAATACAATGAAGTATTTTCCATTCCAGCGATGCCCCCTGTCCAGCAAACCCTCTATGCCCACTCCAAGATAATACTGTCCCACAGGAAACCCCGCCACAACGTGCTGGCAGTGACATTGAAAGTAACCGTGTTCTTCCCCTCCTTCAGCACACTTCCTCCATCAAACTCGAACTCAAACAGATGCCACTCTCCTGCCACCGTCGCACTGCGGTACAAACACGGATCACTCGGAATCCGCCCGCTCGTCAAATTGCCCACCTGCGTCTCACCATTCACCAGAATCACCGCGCTCGTCCCCTGCGAATAGCCCGCCAACGACACGGTCAAAATGGCCGACCGCCCCGCCTGCACCTCATCGACCTCGAACGCGATGTCCCACGCGCCCAGCGCGCTCTGCCCAAAGCACCAATCCTCATCTGCGCTCTCTCCGATAGTAAACGTCAAGTCCGCCGGGCACTCGCTCACCAGCCCATGATGGTACTGCGGCTTGCCGCTGAACTTGAACCCCGTCGACTTGCGATCGAAGTCGCCGACCTGGAACACGCGCTGCCGCCCCTCATGCAACTGCCACTCAAACTCACCCAGATCGAGCGCCGCCGCATCACGCTTGCGCGCCGCCGCCGACGCAGCCGCAGAAACCACGACCCCGTTCTTTAGCAGGCTCGTCGACACGTCCGCCAGCGCCCCGCCATCCGCCCACGCCTGCAGCCCATACGTGCCCGCCAGCACATCCACAAACTCGAACGCACCATCCTCATCCGCGTAGGTCGTGTAGTAGTAGTTGCTGCCCATGTCCAGCGCCGTCTTGTTCGGCGCGTCGTCACCGAGGAACACGGCCGCGCCGCTCGCGGGGCGGCCGTCGCTCAGAACGACCCTTCCCACCACCTTGGGCGCGCGGGCTTGGTACCAAGCGTTCTCGAACCAGGCGTACGGCCACGCAGCGAACTCCTGCGCGGCGCGTGCCGCGGCGTCGGACTGTGAGCCGTCGTTGAGGTACCACAGCCAGGGGCCCCAGGTCTTGCCGGGGGCGAAGGCGTCCGAGGACGAGGCTTGGAAGTGCGTGCCGTGGATCATGTTGAGCTGCACGGCATCGCCGGTCTGCGATTCGCGGTGGATCATGAGTTCCTGCTTGAGGTGGTTGCCGTTGTAGTAGTCTTTGCCGGGGTTCTGCGCCGGGGGGGAAAAAAATTCAGTAAGTCAAAGCAATCTCCAGGGGACGAGAAGAGGGTGACGACGCACGATATACCAGCTCCCAAACTCGTCGCCGTACACGCCATAGTAATCCTGCTCCCGCACGAACGCGCTCCAGTCGTACTTGGTTAGGAAGGTGCCGTCTGCGCGCTGCCACGTCTCGTCCTGCACCTTCGTCGCGGCGGCGTACTCGGACAGCGGCGGTAGCTCGCCATCGCGCGCCGTTGTGCGACCGTTGGGGAAAGATGTATTGTCGAGCCGCCACAGCGTGCGGAACTCGCCCAGCACCGGCAGCGCCCGGTTCACGAAGTATTGGTACGCGCCGACCAGGTCGGCGTAGATGACCCAATGGAAGTCACCCTCGGCCGCCGTGAAGGCCACGTCGATGTAATCGGGCGTGCGGTGCACGATGGACGCGTTAAGCCAGGCGAGGTCGTTGGCGGCGCCGTCTGGCAGTCGTCTCGTTAGTGTGAGCGCTGATTGGGAGGGAGGAGGAAGACGCACTGTAGCTGACATAATGGCCCCAGGCGTCACCAACCAGGTCTTTTCCTTTGTGGTACAGCTTCGTGCCATACTTGTAGTTTTGCGTCAGGTTCCAATGGTCGTTGCCGATGATCCACGTGCTGCCGTTGAGCTGCTTGAAAAACGGGCCCGTGGCGACGCTGGTCTGCGCCAGGAGTGAGGTGGCTGCGAGGACTGCGCTGCGCAACATCTTGAATGACCCGCTCTCTCTTTGGGCAGAATTTGCTCGAGGCAAAAGAGTGAGTGGAAAGAAGGGTCAAGCGCTGCAGGCCATCTCTCAACATCCCATCCTTCGAGTGTTTCACATCTTTTTGTACCTGCAGCGCAGAGGGTAAACACGCGCAGCGCCACAAGATCCTCGCCGTTTACCCACCTAATCGCGGCTTTACGCACCTATTCTCATTCTTTCCCCGCAATCGCAGCTCTTTACCCCAGATTGGAGATGTAGCAGGGTGCTTCCCCGGCCTTGGCTGCGCCACGTTTCGGGTCAAAGAGCAGCGAATACGCAACCGAAGCATGCCGCCATTCGCGGAAAATGATGCTGTGGCCCCCCTTCCGCCGAGCAGACAATATTCGATACCAATGTTGTCAAAGCGCAATAGGAGTGCTGATGCTTTGACGCGCGGATGACCGACTCGCTTGGGTTCCCCCGAGGCTATTGGAACTGCGTTATTGCCGGATGAGGAAGGTCGGACCTCCGGGATCCGGGGTTTCGGTGCTGGTATAGCGGAACCTTTCGTCTCTATCCCGGGATTTTGGCCAGATGCATGACATCGTCGAGTCATTATCGTTCACCACCACAGGAAGCCCTTTCGTCCGCGCTGCTCACTTTCCCCTCAGTCCACTAACGCCGGGCAGTCGAAGCACCCGTACCCCTTGATCACGCTCATCTCATTCACGTGCGCTGCCTTCGTCTTGAAGCTCCATCCCGCATTCTCATTCTTCAAAATCTCAACCCCTCCCCCTCCCTTCCTCCTCTCCCACATCACCACCCCAAACACTCCCAGCTCTGACACCACACCCCCGCGATACAGCCCCCTCAGCCCCATAAGCGTCCCCTCCACCGCCGGCGGCCTCACCCTCTCCATAAGCACATAATCCCTCCACAATCTCTCCTCCACACCCCCCAAAAACCCAGGTATATCAGCCCCCCAGACACTGCCCGGCGCTCCAGCACCCCCAGCGCCGCGCTTCACGACGTACCCGCCCGCGCCCTCCTTCTCCGCAACGAGACCCCTCGCCCTGAGCCCCTCCTCGCTCTTGGCATCGAGCGTGTACATGGGCGCGAAGCACCTCCTCACAGCCCTGGCCAGCCCGTCCGCGCCCGCGCCCAAGAACCTCTCCACCGCGCCGCCCTCGCCGGCCAGCCGGCGCTGCACGGCCCGCCACGTCGCCAGCTGCGCCAGCACGCTCGGCACCTTGACCGCGCAGCTGCGCTCCACGAAGAACCGCGCCGCGACGCCGTCGTCACCGTACTCGCTCGCCTCCGCGCCGGCGCGGAAATACGCGACCGACACCTCGCGCGTCGAGCCGCTGCGGCCGGGGATGCGGTAGAGCAGCGCCCCGCTCGGGCCGAGCGTGGTGCGGTGCAGGACCGGGGTGCCGAAGGGGAGGCGGTGGCATTCGATCGGGGGCGAGCGCGACCAGAGGCCGTATTCGAGGGGCCGCTCGTCGCAGATGTCGGCGGTGGGAGAGCTGCGGACGAGGACGAGGATGGCGAGTGGGTGGCCGGACTTGCTCGGGCCGTAGGCGGCGTGGGCGGCGGCGAGGGCGGCGATCAGGGCTGGGGTGGTGCGGTTGGTGGCGGGGAGGGTATGGCCGTTATTGTTGTTGTTGTTGTAGAGGGAGAGGTGGGCGTGCATTTGCGCGGCGGTGGTGGCGTGGCAGCCGCCAGTGGCGGAGAAGGTGTTGAAGTCAACTTGTTTGAGTTGAGCGGTGCGGAAAGAGGGGGAGACGGTGGAAGATGAGGAGAAGGAAGAGGCTTCGTTGGGTTGGTGGAGCATGTAGTCGGAGCGGAAGATGCCGAGGGTGATGGGTTGGTGCTCGAGGGAGATGGTTTCGGCTTGATAGCGGCTGGCGTCCTTGTGAATGTCCCAGAGGCTGCGGGTGAAAGAGTCAGTATCGATAAGATGGCGGAGGGTTTCCTCAAGCCATTCTGGGTCCTCTGCAATGCCGGCATACAGCTTGTTGAAGGCCTGTTGCAGGTCGATGGCCTCTTCGAAGCGTGCGCGAGGAAAGGGAGTTGGGTAGACGCTGACGCCGATGGGGCGTGATAGTACGGTAGGTCCTTCGTTTGTGCGGGCGAGCTTGATCATGGCGCCATGAGTGAATTGGTAGTCTTTGATCTGGTCGACAAGATCGCCGAGGTCTCCGGGGGTCTGACTCTCAGGTATGTTCCACGCGAAATATTCGTCTTCATCGTCGGGTCGCTGAGCGGGGGATTTCTGTGAGGAACTCATTCCTTCGGGGAGGACCCGATCGAGCACTTTGACGACTCTTGGTTCTCTCATATTAAATGATTTGTCACGCATCCCCGTACAGGCTCTCTTCAAACGAATGTGAGCAGCGGTCTCAGACACACTGCTGTCAGATATTGCGGTAATGTGACGCTGCAATCGAGCATCAGCATCAACATTATCCATCCGCCGAACCATGTGAATGCGGAAATTACTCGCCCAATCTTACATACCAGGAGGTTTTAAGAAGCCGTGGCCAGCCACGATATGGTAAGAAAGGCACAAGCCGATAAGCGAAGTGCCACACTTCAGCTGCTAAGCTGAGCCACGAGCTGGCATCAAATTTCTCGTAGTACCATCAAGCAGCAAGAGACAAAAAGGAGCTAAGGTCTGACAGCGGGAAGAATTTCTGGGAAGCGGTATATTTGTAGAGTGGCGAGGTGGGCGTAAACGATAGATGTTTCGCCCATGCGACGATTCGGGATGGTGTTACACAGCGCATCAATGCCGCCAGGGGGGAATGCACGGAACCACCACGCATTTTTACAATCACTCGAGGACCTCAGTGGCCTACAGAGACACCCTGTAATTTATCACAGGCGTGGGACACGGAGCTCGGGCCAGAGCTTCGTTACGTAGATCTTCTTTCCTTGTTCGTCCACAAGCCGGCGGCATGACTCGGAAACGGGTTCCGGAATGGCTCCATACGCCATCTGATCCTCGATATGGTCTAGTGAACCTTATTCACATGCTTGAGACCCTATCTTCCTCGCTGACGCGTATTTGCTGCTCAACAGTGAGCAGATTCTCATTGATGCGACAGCCAATGCATGGCTCAGTCGACTGCAAAGATGCACACCAGGAGCAGGCGAGACGCAGATGAAGTGATTCTAATGGCCTGCAGTGTATGGACTAAGCAAGTCTCCAGAAAATCCCCTGACCAAAGGCAAAGTTCGCAGCCACCATTTTTTGGCCGAGCACCAAGACGCCTCAGGCATCCTCATTTGTTCTTCTTCTTCAGCGCGCCACCATCAACCGTAAGCTCCTGACCGGTAACGAAGCCAGCCTCAATGAGATAGTCGACTGCCTGCGAAATATCCTCCGGCATACCAGCGCGATTGGCCGGATGCTGCTCGATATCCTTACCCTCCAGCGTGTCGCCCCAGGTGGTGCCCTTCTCATCGCCCTCCTTGCTCTCATGGGCAACCTTGATGCGGCCGGGCGCCACGAGGTTCACGCGGATACCCCAGGGCTCACAGCTCACGGCCATCGAGTGCATCAAGCCCAGCTGGCCCGCCTTTGTCGCCGCGTAGCCCTCCTGGTTCGGATCGCTCTGGTGCGCGCGGAATGAGCCGACGAGGATGATGCAAGGGCCGGGCCCTGAGATGTGGCGGGCATCGCGGGAGTCGGCGTCGTCGTCGCACTTCATGAAGGGGATGGCGGCTTGGCTGAGGGCGAAGGGCGCGGTCAGGTTGGTGTCGACGTAGGCGCGCCACTCGTCGAGCGTGGCCGGGTCGTCCATGGCCTTGCCGTCCTTCCATTGCGGGGTGGCGATGCCTGTGGGGAGTCAGCTGCGTGTCAATGGCAACGTCGGGCTACGGCTGTGAGGGCGGACGTGCCGGCGTTGTTGATGAGCACGTCGATGTGGCCGCCCAGGAAGTCGGCGGCCTGCTTCACCTTGGCGCGGATGTCGTCGACATTGCGGAGGTCGCAGACGGCCGAGGCGACGCGCGGGGCGTGCTGCTTGAGGTGAACGTTGGTGGCGTGGTCGAGCTCGTCGGCGTTGATGTCGAGGAGGAAGACGCGGTGGCCCTTGGTGAGGAAGAAGCGTGCCAGGCCCCGCCCGATTCCCCGCCCGCCGCCACTAATGAGGAATGCGCGCGATTGGGTTGAGTCCGGCATGGCGAGCGAAGAAGCAGTGTAGGAGAAGTGACGGGCTTGGGGCTGCGTTTCATGGCACTCATATAAATGCCCACGTAGCAGCCCACTGTATGCTGAACTACGTCACAGTGATGGTGTTGCGGTCACAATTCACGGCGCCGGGTATGCCTCCCGTGGTGTCTCTGACCAACAGGCAGGCATTGCCATCATTTGCTTGCGCTGTCTGATTTTTGTTCCAGTCCTACAAGCCGCGCTATGCGTTCGGTTCAAAGCTCTCTACCGCGTAATATATGAAGTTCGGCTGATCCTCCTCGCACACCTTCCCGAGGTCCTTCACTCTCCAATTATGGCTCACGGGATACCGGACACCAAAATCAATCCGCGAGGCCGGATGAAGCCTAACAGTGCCATCAGATGGCTCGATAGCAATAGCTTCCTTGTCTATATTGTCCTCTTCACCCTCCAGGTAGACTGGCTCCGTATCAACCGTGTATACGACCGCGTGGGAGGAGGGCGTAACGCCCGCTCTGTTTGTTCCTTGGCCCCAGTAGCTCGTGACCGGACTGCAGAGTATTTCTTAGCCTTCCTTGTTCCTCTCGAGGGCAGCAGTGTAGATACCAAGCGTAGCAAAGCCGGGTTCCGGTTTGGACCACCACGAGACGAAAGGTTCGATAATAAACCAAAATTCCGAACTCGTCCACAGCCGTTTCAGTATCCGAGTCTAGGTTTGTAGAGAATTCCTCGGGCTCGTGCGCGAGTATTGCAAACATCTTCTGCCCGGTTAGCACGTTACTGATTTGAGTAATAGTCGTGCATGTGTTGTGCTGATACATACCCGGCCTTGTTCGAAAAAGCGACGGTTTCGGACGAGGTAGCCTTGTGCAAACTGTCAGACATATGTGGATTTGACAAGTAATCCCTACAAACTACTTACTGGGATGAACTTCATCATTGCACATGTTTTGTGGTAATCGCCGGACTTCGCGGGACACGGGACAATCCATTCTAATCAGCAAACAGCTCACGTGCGAGAAGGGGGTACTGACCTCCGGTAGAAGAAACATTGTGACTGGAGTTAGGGCTTTGCGGTGCCTCTGATACCGGGTGCCGATGCAGCTGTGTTTGCCTCGGGAGAAATTTCAGCCTCTTTCTTGATTAATTTCCAGTTCGGTGCACATACGCGAATATGCTGTACCACGTTTTGACGGGATATTCTTGTATGCGTTAGGTTTTACACGGAGCGACTTCGTGTATGAGGAATGGGTTTACCGTAAGCGCTATCTGGAATGTACATCCAATGATCCCCAGCTTCTGCGTCCCAAATCCACTCTCTATAAGGATCTCGTGCAACGGTAGCATCCGGATACGGTATCTGATCCTCATCTCGGCCCTGGGATTGCTCCATAACGGTCGTGGACCCACAGAACTATCAAACTGAAGTGTTGAATATGATTGTTCCGCACATGTAAGATCGCTTTCTCTGTGCGACATTCCTGCTGCTGCCTGATGACACAGCCACAGCAACCCATTATCACGTGTACCGGGATCCTTCTTCACCGCAGCAGCCTCGTCTCCATATAGCCTCACCTGCAGTCATAGCAAGCCCCAGGCATTATTCTGGCATATCTGGACTAATTCATTACATATCGTCGAGTCTACATCACATACACGGCACATATAGTTTGTTTTCTACGAAGATGCTTCGGGAAGGAAGACATTGTTCATATCCATAGATGGCATTAACATACAGCCACAGCCCTCCTTCTGCTGAGTTCTTCCTGTAAGAATATAGGTGACGCTGTCAGTCCCGCATCGTGGCAGTGCCTGAAACTTCCAATACGCGAGTATCCTGTACCTTCTTCGTCGTTTGCTTGCAAAACAAGTCCAAACTCTACTCGATCCAGCTTCTTGAATTTCCTCTCCGGAAATGAGCCAGCGCTATGCCTCATTGTTGAAACTAACAGCAGCAGCATCTTGGAGTCACTAATGTTTGTTATGTCAGGCATAAAGAGATATTGACTCCCACTGTGTAGATCAGCGACCCCGAGATGGTTCTTTCTCAGGCCTCCACCCGACAAAGTATACTGTCGCGAAAATGAGAGCGTAGTATCCAATGTTGAAAGCCTCACCTCCTTAGCTGGGCCTTCCAGTGTGACAACACCTCGTGTCATGTCTGGTAATCCATGTTCCCTGTCGTTCTCATGTTGGATGTCAAACGCAACAAGGCTGCAATGGATTTCCTTTTCTGGCTTCCATCTATCATCGTCCAGCCAAAGTGTGAAGATCGGTTCGCCGTTATCAATGGAACCCCAAGACCAAGTAGGAGCCCGCCAAATCTTGGGCCGTGTTCCAGCTTGAACGCATGCCCACAGAGAATCCATGAGAAACGTCTCTTTCCAGAGCCCGGCCCAGTATAAGAGGCCAGAATGGTTTTGGATAGCCCAGGCGACTCCTGAGAATGCTACAAGTTTGTCTGTTTGGTAGCTCAGCTTGGCACACAAGTATGTCTTTAGAAGACCGTGCCAAAGTACTGAAAAGTCCTGCATCCGTTCCGAGCCAGGGTGCTCAGTGTCTCGACGCTGCTTAAGAATCGCGAATGCCATCTTGTCTGGGCAGCCTGGTCCACGGTACCCAGATGGGAACAACTTTGGCGTTGGTCCCTTCTCAGAAAAGGTGCCCTGTGTACAAGTCCAGAACAATTCTGGGCCTCCAAAAAAGACGTTCCGGGGCGCCAATACCCGTTCCTGGGCTACCCAAGCCCGCTGCATACTTGGAGCCCAGTCGAAAGCCATCTCAACGTCCACGCAGCAGTGAAGTGCGTATGTTGTCTTCATAGAATCTTGATTGAGCCTGCAAGGCACTAGTTTGAGAGGATTCCTTCTGACAAAGCAACCTTGGTGGCTGTCTACTCCCAATGCAACGAGATTCAGTGCAGATGCTCCGTATATGGCGGCCATTGATGCAGACTCATTCTCCCAATCTTCCGGGGAATCCTGGATTATGCACAGGGAATCAATCCACAAGTACTTGAAGCCCAGACGGCGAGATATGGTGACTGCATCCTGAAATGTCCTGGGTAAGTCTTGCTGATTAATTCCTGCCGCCAAGGTAGCCAAGTTCTCATGTTCCAGAATTTGACAGGATGCTCTCGTGCCATCTGACTGCCCCCAAGCGTGGCTCAACGTAACATATTCGGCATCGCCCCCAATGGTCTCTGCCTCTCGAAGATACACCTTACCGAATGGTTCTGTATCTCCAATATAAAGCAGCCTAGATGGTAGCCTTTGCTGCAACATCGTTGTATTCTGGCAGTCTGGATGATTGTTGAGACAGTCGCCGTGCCAATTTCGCAAACATTGAAGAGAGCGCTCAGAGGATGTGTCGCACGACAGACCGTCTACGTCGAACTGGGTGTCTTCTGTACGATCGTGAGCATATGAGTGCGTTGAATTTCGTGGGTTTTTTGCTCACCCTGGGTGATCCACAATTTTGTCTTCGCAGCATTTTGAGTGCGCGAAGCATTTCTCCCTGATGGACAGCCAAAAGCGATCTCCATGCCGTAATATTTATATCTTGTAGCCTCCTGCTGAGCTTCTGAGGGCCTGATTGACGCAGAAATAACGTGTTCCGGTTTCTCCCACAGCTCTTCGTCAATTTCCAGAAGCAGGTCTTTCTGCGCGTCATCCAGCTTGTGCCATATCAGAGCACATAAATGACATCCTCCCAGATACCCATCAGAGAGCCGGACAAAACTTGAATGGAGCATGAACTCCTCCTCTCTGGCTGCCTCAGAGCCCCTAATGATCTTGGACTGACTGCAGAAAACCTGGCAGTTCTCGCAAAGTCTGTGTGGCCGTACAACAGGGCTAGAGTTGGCTTTTGTGTTTTCTAAGAGATTCGATACGAAGTAGCTTTCCAGCTTGTCAGGCTTAGTTTCCCAGTTGCGTCCAGCTGTGTAGTAAGAATGATGGGTGGCCTTGCCATTGTAGTAAAAGTGAGCCGTGTCCATGACCGACAGTACGCATTCGGAAAGTGGGATTTGAGGAAGAAAAGTGAAAGAATCAGGCTGATGTAGTTCAAGTCCTGGGCCACGTCACTTATGATGAAGTAACAGCCTTCCATAAGCAAAGGCCGAATTCACCCGTGATCACGTGCCACCCCACACACTCTACAGCGTGGCGAGATACAACTTCCCGAAAAGAAGTTGTAGAGCTTCGAACTTATTTTGGTTGGCTGCGTGGCACTGATTCCTCTCCTAGAAAGCAGGGGGGGAAAACCCGTGTGCTTTAACCTCTATCACATGCACGGCAGCAAAACACCCGGCCCCCTAAACCGCAGCCCTGGCCCGGATTCAAGCTAAGCGGATTTTGAGCTTCATTTGAAACAAAGGCCATATTCAGAGCCGGATACATGATGCTCTTATGTACGCAGCGAGAGTACAACGTTTCATCGTTCCCAAAAATAATTCAAATGCCATTCATCCCTCTTCCTTTTACAACTATCATCCCTCCCAATCTACCCCATACATTCGCGAGATCATATACCTTATGAGTATTACTGAGGGTAGCTACCACCCAGACTCATATCTTGCATAGTGAATCAAGTCCGGGATCATCTCCACCCGGACTACGCCAAGGTCTTTGACTTTAACATTGTGTTGGATCGGATGGTGTATAGCGAAATTGATCCGAGAAGCTGGAGTTAGCGTGACGGATGGATTTGCTGGAAGTAACTCAATGGGTGATTTCTGGAGCTCACTCTCCCCAGAGACATACTGTGGAATAGAGCCGGTGGTGTAGATGATGGCGTGTGAGGATGGGTTCAAGCCGCGCTTGCCGGTACCTCGACCACCATAGGTAGATATAGGGCTTAGTAATATAAGTAAGAGTCATCTGGTAGCCTTCGGATTGTGAATTTACCACGCATAGCAAAAGCCTCTACCCTCTTTGACTACGACAAAACGTCGGATGGCTGTGAATACTTGCTCCCCATACATGACTGTCGAGATATTGTCCATATCAAGGCCGTTCCTAACAGTGGATCCAAGTGGCTCGGTAAATAAGATAGCGAAAACCTGCGTCGGGTTCAGTGGTAGAACTTCCGAAAATTCATTGTGCCCATACCCGGCCTGTTGTGAAGAATCTGCGCGGATTTGGTTGAATCATGTATTCTTATAATATCAGCTGTTGGTGACTTACGGTGCCAGTCAGGTTTACTCACCTGGGTCCAGAGCCTCAAAAGCGCCGGTTGCTGGCTTTCCCAGAATTGCATCTGCTGGGATGTCTGCCTGTAAACCGCCTGCCTCTTCTGAGTTGGGCTCCGCTATGGATTCCGCTATGGAGTCACGACGTCGAGCCCTGTCTTATACGTCAGGTTGGATTGTTCTCATATTCCTATCGAGAATTATACCAGATCATGATCCACTGACCTGCGTCGTGTCAATAAGCAATGGACCACTGAGTCCTTTTGGGAACTCACTTCCATCCCAGTGTTGCATATAGTAATCTTGGGCAGCCGGATGCCACACCCACTCCCGTGATGGGTCTTCCATGGCTTTGCTCTGGCGTCGGATGAGGAGCTTCACGGCATGTAGCCGAAAATTAAACCCTATGTTGGGCGGTCTCTAGGCGCAGCTGCTCAAATATCCAGGTTGGGCTGAAGATGACGGTGTGAGATTTCGGCCGTCCTCGGCTGGGCTCAGCTGTCGATGAGAAAGTGACGAGACGTGTCAAACTCTGGCTGCACAGCCACCATTAGGCTGACGCCTTCCCATTGGATGCGACTCCTCGCCCCGTTTGTATACAGTGTTCATATGTGTCCAATCGCTTAACTAGCGGCATCCGTTTTGACCAAGGCTTGCAGCAGCGTGGCAGGACAAGGCACACCCCGCAATACCTGTAATACAGCTCAACTGCCAGCGTCAAGCCAGCAAAAATCCCTTTTTTGGGGCCCTCTACGCGCTCAGTAGCATCATTAAGTGCAATGTGTTTGTTGCTTGATCTTCCATCGACCATTCCTGAGCAGGCCGGATAGCAACTCCGAGGAATCAAGACCGCAAATGTCGGTAGTATCATGGCCCCTTCAGACAGAGCAAGACCACGTCGCCTCATCATGTCCAAGCAGGCCAGATGACACAATTTCCGGCAAGTTTGGCAGAAGACAGGAGCTCCCGGGTGGTGTTGACGTTGCACAGGATTCTGCGAGCATGATCGCCCCGATACTTCAAGCACGGGTTCTGTTAATCGGCAGAAGGATAATTTCTCGATATCTCGATGCTGTCCACAAAGCTACAGCGTGGAGCCGGAAATCATCAGATCAGCTGCGATGAAGGATGTAATTCTGCAGTTTGGAACCCACTCGAGATCCTTAGAGCATTGCCTACAGAGAAACGACTCTCCGAAAATGAGCGCATGCGTTTTGCCGCCTCCTCCGCCTCTCCATCCGCCTCTCCATTCTCGGCATCTCCATCTGCCGCCACCCCCACGACCACCACCACCACCACCACCACCTAATCCTCCTCCCCACCCACCGCCTGCGTTACTCAGCAGCATCACGTCAGCATTCAGGCGACCACCTCCCATAAGGATTGACCCACAGCCTCTAGTACTGCCGAGACCACCACCGCCGCACTCTCCTCACCCCCCTACTCCGCCTTCGCCGCGGCATGTAACGGGAGCACAAGTTGACACAAGACTTCCACGGTTCGCGGAAAGGCTAGAATATACGCATGAGCGGCAAAACAAGCTACGGGATTCCAGGCAGAGGATGATGACGGAACGTCGCAACCTGATCAAGCTACGGGAACAACTCCAGGAAGTTCGAGCGAAGGCCCGACATACTGAAGTGGAACTCGTCACTGAGCTGCGTCGAAGCGTCATAAATGCCCAGCAAAATAACCCAGCTGCTCTGTATGAGTTGTATCAGGAGCACGAAGAAGCTCAAGACAAGGTTGGCGTGCTCGAAGAAAACTACGCCAGTAGGGAAAAGGAGTACGATCTGACTGAGTGCAAGTTCCACAGAGAAGAAAGCGACTTTTATTCATCGCTCATTGAAGATCTGTGTGATATTGGAATAGTCCCCCTGACGCCTGTCTCGTACAGACCGGCTCCGTCAAGGCCAGCAACGCCTCCAGACTCCTGGTTTACTTCAGCTTCGTTCGAGGTGCCCGATAAAGAATATAGAACAAATGAGCTGGACACGGGTGATGTGGGACGAGACAGCGCGTCAAATGAAGATGCCGATAGTTACATGGACAGACTGAGGAGGGTCGTCAAAGACGCCGAAACCTCGGAGCATCGCAAGATGCCCGTGGAACGGAGAGCATCAGAACCAGCTACTTCCATCGGGTTGCAGAGACATGATCAATCAAAGCGGCAATCAGGACCAAGCAGCGAAACTGAATTAGCAAAACTCCGGCCAAAGTTTCCGACACGCCGTGGTCAAATCAGCCAGTGGATACTCGAATCACTAATGGAATCTTCTCTTCAGAAGGCTCTTGCAAAGAGCCAACTGAGTTCGCAAGACATGGATGACCGCGAGTGGTGGAAGTTGTTGAAAAAGTCCTGGGAAGAGAACGATGAGCCCGCGCGGAGCGAGATGTCTGACGTGTGCTATTTGAACGAAAACGAAACGAAAGAGCAAGACGTAAACGTTCGACCAAAGTAGTAAGCGCGTTAGTACAGCTTATCGATAATTATGAAGCTCTCTACGAAGAGACTGGCTTCGGCCGAAAATGCCCATAGAAGAGCCTGGCGTCATGTCCTCATATGACGAAGCATTAACCTCAAACAAGCTCATTCCGCCCAGGAATACGTCTTGCAGTTGGCGCTTTGGCTTCTCGAGGCTCTCCTGATGCTGTCATGTATGTAAGTGAAGACGAAAGCCGCTCGAACCTGGCATTTGACCCTGCAACCATTCCGTCTGTATCTGATATCTGAGCTTTACGTAGGCACGAGTCATCTTCAATGATACATATGGACAAGTGGAGGTGTAAAAGTTATTCCAATAGTGAATAAGATCAATTTACATTCGGATACTTTCGTTACTTCCACCCATAACATGGCCTGCCAGCGGAAATATCAAAGTACGCTCACCAGCCTGATTCTGCTTTTGCATATTCCAATAGTGTTGGCACAAGGCTAGGATGGACCATGCCGAGATTTTTTACCTTCACATTGTAATGAATCGGATGATGTATCACAAAGTTTATCCGAGAGGCTGTGACCAGTCTTATGGTCTCGTCTGCAGGCACGACCAGTATTGGTTTTTTCTTCAACGGCACCTCTCCAGCTACGTAACGTGGAGCAGAGCCGGTTGTGTAAACGATGGCATGCGTTTGGGGCTCAAGCCCTCTCATGGCCGTTCCACGACCACCGTAAGTTGAAACTGGACTTTCCCTGGTGTCAGCTCCAAATTGCAACAATCTTTATCCACGTTGATTTCAACGGGGGTGAACAAACCAGGCATAGCAGAAACCCGGCCCTTCCTTCACTACGACAAACCGTCGTATGTTAGAAAGCACTCTCTCCCCGTACATGGTTGTGGATACACTGCCACTCAATTCCAATCCAAGAGTTGACCCCAATGTTTCAGCGAATATCAGGGCGAACATCCGTATATCAGAGATCTTTGTTAGAGTCTGACTGCCACGGACACTGAACTACTCACTCTGCCTTCAGTGAAAAACCTTCGCGGGTTTGGTTGAGTCACAAACGCTAATTGCAATCAGTATCGGGTCTGCTATTGGGCTCCAGACTTACAAGGGTCCGACGGCGAAGCTTCTCCATGCTCCTGATTTACCCGGGTTGTATCTTCTGCCACAGCCACTATAGATCAGTATCATCGAGTTGACTGAATTGGTGGTGTCGTATAACCTTTTGATGCCTCCGGCGTGGCCGACATATTGAACTTTTCCGCTGTGGGCGTCGTCACTTGCTCCGCTACTGCAATTTCCTGATCTTTCGCCCACGCCACACCCCATTGCTCTGGCCATATTAAAACTGGAATATCTAAGTATGAATGTTGCGTGAAACTTACGACCATTCCATTTCCGGATATAGTAGTCCTGGGCCTCCGGATCCCATGTCCACTCTTTGGGCGGATGGTCCTCGAATGTAGGAGTAAGAACATCTGCGTATTCAGTCTCGCTCTCTGCTTGTTCGTCTTGATACTCGTTGTCCGTTGTCGCTGAAGGCGTGGGGTAGTAAAAGCGTTCCGGAAATTCGTTGGTCTCGGAATCAGGATGCTGCTCAATGAGCTCTTCCGCAGCTGCAAAAGAAGAGTTCCTCGCCATCATTAGTGGCGAATTTCCATCACTGTCCCTAGCATTAACTTCAATACCTTTGGAACTTAGCAGAAGCTTCACAACAGACAGCTTCTGCTTATCAAATTCCCCGATTGGAGGTGGCGCGTGTTGATAGTCCAGAAAGGAGGCAAAATGGAGAGGGGTCTTTAGACTCTTTGCCGTAGCGTTAATATTGGCCCCAGCCCTTATGAGCAACTCTGAAAACTCCAGGTATCCTTGCCTTGCCGACCAATGTAGCATTGTCATTGCATCCCCCTTAAGCAATTGGAATACCGGGTTTTGGATTGGTACCTCTGGCGGGGTATGAGGTAGAACCTCTAGATTTTGGAGCAACCTTCGCGCTGAGTTGGTATTTCCAAAATAGACTGCAAGCCAAAGAGAGTCCTCGCGAGTTGGTAGACGCACTATGGATGCTCCCATATGCTCTTTTATGCTCAGCAGCACGTCGACGAGAGGAATGAGGAAGGTTTCCTCGAGGAAGTCAGAACCAGAGACTATATAGCCGATAATCTCATGTGTTTGGGCGTCAAAGGCCCACGAGCCGCAAACTCCGTTGGCTGGACCCAGTCAGTTGCCTTATGAGCCAACAAATCTGTCAAGGGAGATATGGATAACCAAGAATGTACCATGGTTGCGGAGAGCAGTGTCACTTACGCAGACTTCCGTGGGTATTAATGGCCCACATTTTTGTATCTAGCTCCGAACCAAACAGTTTCCCTATACATGGAGCTTTCGTAACGCGTGCCTCACGGGCACCGTGGTAGCTTGCCACCACGATTTGTCCTCCTGAAGGCTTGGAGCTTGCCGAAAGCAGGTACGCCCAGGATTCGCCGCCCGAGGGCTGCCCAAGCCCGACCTGCACTTCATTCACACCGAAAAATTTATGGTCATCCAGCTGCATGATAGCCCAGTCTTGTGACGAGTCCGCCATCTTGATACGAAGGCCTTGAGAACGGTTTATCTCCAACGTCCGGGCGTGCGGTGAAATCCAGTTTTCTGATGTAGAATCGCTCAAACAAACTTCGTCTAAATATTGTCTCAGTTCCCTTTTCTTTACACACCCATGCCAGCGAAGGAAAACTTACCTGTAGTATGCAGGTCCCCGAATCTTTCGGGCTCTGCGGACTCGTGGCCAGAATCATATGCCGAGTCATCATTGTCCGACTCTCCATCGCTCTCCATGGCCCAGTCCATTTCGAAGAACTGCGGCGTTGAGTCTTCAAAGTTTGGTTTCTGGGTCGGAGTTGGTCTAAGAAAAACGTGGGCCACAGTAAGTGCAAAGTAAGATCCATCAACGATGATGGTACCGCCTATAGTTGCCTTTCTTAGCGTGTCATTTGCAGAAATCAGCTTTCCGCAAAGAGAAACTGGAAGGGGCAGCATTATTTTGCTGGGAAGACCGATGAGCCTTGCTGAGTAATAGTCAAGGTACGCTTTCATCTCTAGATTGGGCGGTCGTAGCCCCAGAAGTCTGAAGCCTTTCTGCGCAAAGTCCCTGACTCGAGCTACTGCTCTCATAGTACGTTTGAGGATTCCCTTGAAGCCATCCCCATCACACACGACAACAACAGTGGGGTGAGCATTCCCAATGTCACGGCCGAGCATGTATCACAGGCAGATCACATGGTGATCTGCAATATTCTCGCCCTTGTATATCTCTTTTCTGCCGTTTACCATGATCCCCTAGAGTAGGGGAAACAGGTTGTCATTCCACTCTTGAAGTGCGCTACCTGACAGCTCCCATCGATGTTTGTTGCCCAAATCGCTTCTCTTCTCCCCAAATGAGTCGGTATATCGAGGATTGGTCGGATTGCTCTTTAAGGGGAGTTTATGCTGCCTTATAGTCTGGATAAAGGCTGTCATGGCAGCAGGTTATAAAGCTGTGGTAGCCTCGCTGCCCATGCAAAAGGGAGTGTTCGTGGATGCGGTCAGCAACGCCTGAGTTATCTGGATGGGCGAAATACCAGGCTATGCCGCCAACAAATGGAATAAAAACCCCTGAGGGCCGCGTTCGCTTCTTTTACTAACACAAGGAAGAAATCGACGATTCTCTCTCTCTCTCTCTGAAAACTATGATGCTATTAGCCAGCTAAGCCTTGCTGCCTGACGTCTGCAAGGTGCATGAGGGCTTAGCCCCGCATCAACGATGAAAGCCTGAAACGCATCCCGCTGACGTGGCGACCGGTCAACATCTTGGGAATTCAGTTCTCTCTTAAAGAGGTAGATGATTTATTTTTGCCATCCTGCTCCAATATAATCCATTCACGTTTCGTCACCGCAATAATGGCCAGGGACCTCGACCTTGAGCTGGATCAGCCTCTGCTTCGATACTCTGAAGATGGCACAATAGCTAAATCCCTCCAAGCTAAAATCGCATCACAGCTTTCTGGCACTTCAGTTCTCATTTCAGAGAAATTCAGAACTGGTCCTGAGACCTACTTCATACATTTCGAGAAAGAACTGAACCTGTGGTCGGCTACGCAGCAAGACATTGCCATCGATACAGTCAAAGATTTCCTTGAACTGGTTGAACATCTTATCAAGTACAAGGAGAGCCCAAGAGACTCTCCGGAAGTTCTCAAATTTTTCCCGACAATCGACAGCGGAGTCGTGGAGGGCCAGATGAGGAAAGTCGGCGACACTAAGATTACCTTGGCCAAGCGGTATCCGTATACTACCAGAAAGGCAGCCAACAACGCTCTAGAACCGGCAGTGAGTTTTGTGGCTCATGGTATATATGGGGCCGTCTGATTCTAACATTTTTGTCGGGCGTTCTCATCTGAAGTGGCCCACTGGCTCGACACTAAACGACGTTGTCCTGCAAGCATTCCCGAAGATCCCGCAGCCTGTCGCCGTAAAAGGGTGTAGCTTTCCGAAAGACCTCAATGCATACAATTTGGAAAGAATCGGGGGCTTCCAAATCAAATGGACCGGTAGTTTTAAGACCACCTTGCGTTAGACGAGGACACGAGCACGATTGTTCTGTACCACTTTGCAACTGTTTTGGGCTTGCGCAAACAGGAGGAGAGGCAAAAGTAAGTATATTGAGCATCATTCCGGATTAAGGTGCTGATTTTCAGCAGTAGTATATTTTCCCTAAAGGACTGGTAGATGAGACGTGCCGCACACTTGCTCTTCTTCTACCCCCCGTTCGATGTTAGAGGCAAACAACGGTTCATCCAGGCAGACAAGCGGGCAAGAGGGGCCTTGGACGGCAGTGCTATGCAACAGTCTCCTGGGCCTCGGGGCCGAGAGGTAGAGTCTTTTGAGTTCTGGCATCACCGTCTGTGTGTCATTGCGGAAGCTTTTGACGGTGTTGAGCCGCGGGGTTTCAAAGCATGGTGGTTTGACAGACGAAGCAGAGTGCAGTGGATCAACTTTTGGATTGCTACGACTGTACTTTTGCTGACCATCGTTTTCGGTTTGATTTCCTATGTAACAGGAATCATCCAGGCTCATGTGTCTTTGCAACAGTAATGGCACACTGAAATATGGTACAGCCGGGATACCATCTCCTATCCAGTTTATCCGTAGGGCATCCCGCTTTTAACTTCGAGGAAACTCCCACACGGCAGGAAAGTGCAGCTTTCTTATTCAGAAACCCTTTCAATTTACTAAAAGAAGGCGGATGTGAGATATGATTACGAACATCTGAAGACATATGAAAAGATATGTGATTCGATCTGGTGATTTTCCAACGAGAAATATGGTGCCGTCTTCGCGGGTGGCACACGTCAACAACCCCAAAGTTTTCTCCGACTCCGCAATGAAACGTATAGCATGATTTGCAATTTGACGCCAGTTTCTCGGCGTGCTCACCACCCTGATTCGCTCCTGGCATATTGGATAAGGGTAGGTACGACGTTGGGGTGAACTATGCCCAGGTCTTTCACTTTGACGTTGTGTTGGATGGGATGATGAATGGCGAAGTTGATGCGGGAGGCGGTAGTCAAAGGAGCCGTATTCTCGGCGGATATAACTGGGATGGGCGATTTTTCCAACGCTACCTCACCACTGACGTAACTAGGGTTCGTACCAATGGTATAGATGATAGCGTGCGTCTGGGGGTCTAGCCCACGTTTCCCGACGCCGCGACCGCCGTATGTCGAGACGGGGCTGGAGCATCGTTAGTTTTTCAGTTTGTACAGTGATGTAGAGATTGCAATCACCAGGCATAGCAAAATCCCCTGCCCTCCTTCACCACGACAAAACGGCGGATCTGACTGAATACTTGTTCCCCGTACAAAATGGTAGAGACGTTGTCCACATCCCGGTTCACAGCTGTGGATCCGAGTGCCTCCGTAAACAGCACGGAGAACATCTAATTTCGTGTCAGTATAATGGCTTGACCAAGCATTCCTTCACACTCTCTGGAATTGGGCTCACTCTTCCCGTGGTGAAAAACCTGCGTGGGTTTGGTTGGATCATGTAGGCTGCACGAGTTAATACATCCACATTACACAAATCCTTGACGTGATGTACTCACAAGGGTCCAAAGGCTCGTATGCACCCTGTTCCGGTTTCCCAAGGATCGTGTCTGCTGGCAGGTCTATACAGAGTTCAGACGTAGCCTAGAATGGTAAGTAGGTGTGGGAACGGTACCTCCCGTAACACTAGATTCCTGCGCAACAGGCTCGGCTACTGAATCCCGCCGGGCCGCTCTGAGAACAGTTAACCATGGCTGCTTGTTGAAGACTCAAATTCGCGCACACGGACTAACCTTGCCCACACCAGGTTATATCGCGCTATCTCAATCAGTGACTTTTCTCGCAGGTTTGCAAGATGAATAATTACCTCCATCCCACTCTTGCATGTAGTAGTCACGCACTTCTGGATGCCAGATCCATTCCTTGGTTGGATCCTGGGCGGATGCCATCTTTGGATTACCATGTGGCCCAGCGGCAGAAGGCCGTGTGATCCGGGGCTATATACCCCAACCTTTCTCGCCGAATGATGGAAGCCCGGGAGGGAGGATATACGCAGAGCCGCACTAAACCGCAGAAGACCCCCTCCCCCTCACCTGTCGGTCGTAGAGGCGTGCTGATCCCGCCAGAGAATCCGCACACATGGTCCGAGCAGGAGTTGCATGAACCATTCATATCTCAGCGGTTGCATCCCTGCCGTGTGGCGGCGGAGCATGCCTCGCCAGATGCCTGGCGGGACGCATGCTTAAAGCGGCGCCCCTCGGCAAACGCATTCACCCATGTGTACGATGGCAGGTATCGCGCACGGCCCCATGTGCATCAGCCTGCTGCCCCGAAAGTATGATGGGCCTGCGTTTGTTTGCCCCCCTGGAATGCGCCACGTAGTTATAAGTGCACACGCATGCGTTGCTGCCTTGCGCACACCCCTGGCTCCACCTCTCGCTTTTGCCTTGGAACAATGTGAAGCGCTTTCTCATGTCGTCGGCATCATGCAAGTCGGAGCCGGGGCTTCTCACCACACATGCTATTCAAAAGCACCTCCCCAATCATGGCAAGAAGGACTTTTTGCGTCTGATTATCCTGTACGTACTCGCTAATGACCTCTACCAGGCAGGTTACCTCGTCCACACCCGGACGAACATTGTGCGCCAGATTCCACCATAGCTTCTCGCAAAGGCAGCCTACCCATGAGCGCGGAGCGCTCTGAAGGCCTCTCCCTGAGTCGTTCATATAATGAATTCAAACCGAGGGTCGAACCCAGCCATGAAGCAGAGAAGGCTGCACCTCTGCCCGGAAGATCTTTAACCTGGCCAACATCCGGAGTCCAGGACCTCGTGGTTCATTTCGACCTTCTTTCGCGAGATGAGAGCTATGCAGGGTCAGAAAAGCACAAAAGTGACTGCTCTTCCAAGGATGGCCTCAACTTTGCCGTACACAGGCCGGATTCTTTCACATCCGTGTCAGTCAGGGATGACGACAACACGGCGCAAGAATTGCGAGCAGGTGTGCCAAAGGTACCCGGGTTTAAAGTAACTTCTCCAGATCGTGCTTCGGCGCCGGAGTATTTTGAGTTCCAATCCTCATCATCAATGCCCACGGTGCCTCGGATTGCGGGCCGACTGCCTCCTCCACCTCCGCCTCCGATTCCTCCTCGTCTTTCACCACCACCTTTTGGATCGCTCAAGCCAGCACCATTCGGAGGTATCCGGCCACCCCCACCACCTCCCCCAGTCTTACCGCCGTATGAGCTGTCACCGTTGACTACGAAATATGTGCCTGCAGAGCTGCCACAGCGGGGTGCTGCCGCTCGAAATCTACAGAAATTCATGGGCAGGTTGGAGCTTATTCAGATGCAGCAAGAAGAATACCGTGAAAGGAAAGAGCAGGCTTTAAGCGAACGCCATAGCTTGATGGTCGCAAAGAGGGATCTTCAGAAACACCGGCTGAACACGCGAAACCTGCAGGCAGAACTGATGACAGAATTGCGGCAGATATGCCTGAAAGCCAAGGAGCCCGATTACGAAGCGCTTTTCAAGCTGTACGACAAGCTCGCAGACGCCCATGATGCTTTGGGGGAACTTGAGGAGGACTATGAGCAGAATGAAGAACGCTACGACGTACTCGTTTGGCAGCTGGAAAAGGAAAAACGTGATCTCGTAGGTGACATCTTGCAGGACATGGAGGAGCTGGAAATCATGCCTGAAAAGACGGGAGGTGGTCTCGACCGGCTATCGCGGAGGCCAGCAGCCCACACCCCCGAACCGGGACCGGGCATCTCGTCCGGTTTCCTCGAGAGCCAGGAGAAGTTCAGAGGGTTCGGCTTGGAAAATGCCGGGCTGCCTGGCGGCACGAAAGATGAGTGCATTGGCCCCATGGAGCCGTTAGATGACGAAGAGGCTCCGAACGCCCTGCCGGAAGGGACCCAGACACAATACACTGATCAACTTGACGTACTTCTGGCAAAGAGCACAGACGTATTGGAAGGAAGGCCCGCCATTGACCCTCGACGAGCTTCAGAGCCTGTTCCGTACAAAGGACCAAGCCTGGCGCCATTTGAGATGGGCGCACGGGCGCGGAGTGAGAGTGATCTAGCCTCGATGCAGCAACCGCGGTGGCCCAGTGTTCGTGCCCATGTTGATCAATGGATGCTGGAATCACTGAAAGCCTCCCAGCTTGAAAAAGCAATTGCAAAGGCTGAAACCGAGGCGCAAATAGCTAACGCTCGAGTTGGGGCCGAGAAGATCGACAAGAAAACATGGTGGGGGCTGTTCAAGCAGTATTGGAATGGAGCCCCAGTGGAAGAGGAAGAAGAAGTGAAGCCTGCACGTCAGCAAGAAGAGAAGGCAACAATCAGCAATCCGTGTACTTGTACAGATGCATCGCCCGGAGTTTAAGGAATGATTTGGAACCTGCTAAGCCGATGTCTTTTCCTTCTTTCACAAGAGATGTCCTTACGCGCGCTTGACTGTTGGAACTGTGTTGCCAAAACCGGCCATTGGCTGATGGCCGACCTCGACACAGACGTTGAGAGATCTCATTCCACTCTCGGTTGGCACCATATAGAAGCGAAGCAGTATCCCCCGAGTGAATGGAAGCAGCCGGTTTAAAGCAGCGGCGACTTCCGGACAGCTGATTGGCTCTGTGCGGCGCTGGGCCGTCCCGCTCGTCAGGTGGGGCCGCCGGGCGGGAAAGTGCATTTCGGGTTGCAAGCCATGCAATCTTCCTAGCCCGGTCTCATGATCCAACCTGCCGCCTTGCTTCCTTGACCTTGTTGACGCCCTTTCGGATTGCGCGGACTGTTGCGAAACAATCTCCGAGGCCACCGTCAGACAGCAGGCAGCCTATGGCCGCCGTTTTGGCGTCTCTCAACTGTCCGTGATTGCTGTAGTGACACGGACGCCTTCTGGGGCTGTGGTGGTTGTTGCTTCACTATTCGCGAACCCCCACGTCAGCAAAAGCCGTCGGTGAGACGCGTGCAGCGCACGACGCCTGCCGCGCGATCGACCCGTGTCCGCCGCCTTTTAGCCTGCAGGTTGCGGACACTAGGGGCGGCGCGCTATCAGATGGTCGCACAAAGGGGGGGGGAGATGCCCGCGTCCCGGATCCAAATTGCGTGCGGCCTTTGCGACCGGAGCAATCAGCCTTATTGGGCTGCCGTCATGATCCCTGTCAACAACTCAGAGCTGTGGCTTCCCAAGTGCTGCCGAGGCTGGCGTGCTCTGCGGAGACGTGGTTCCGGTGGCCGAGTAGAAGGTGGAATGCCACATTCTTGTTCTTCATTGGATTACACTCATGATTACACCGAGCTCGTGGCATTCTGTTATCAGCTCAGGCAAGGTTTGTATCGTTGCGGGATGCCATGCACCTGTCCACATGATGAGAGATGTGGAATACTGCGGTAATGACTTTGATCCGGCAGACTGGTGATTGGACAGGACGAACGGACTCCTGGCTTCGCTCCGTTGCTGCGAGCCGATCGTAGCCCTCCTCCTCAGCCGTACTGTAAGGCAACGGATGCTATTCGCAGCAGGCAAAGACATGTAGACGAATCTGACAGCCAACAGGCTGCAAGACAACTTTCAACTGGCACCGAACCTGCTGCGGAATGTGTTGCTTTTCGCTTATGCTCACACCATTATTGCATCTCTGCTATCACCCTCGAGCACCACTGGCTACGCAGAGCCGCAATGCTACCTGCCTCGTCGCACGGCAAGTGCGGGGTTGAAGATGATCGAAGATTTCAAGAGTTTCGATGGTCAAAAGACCATGGTGCTTCGCATGCACGTTTGCGGCACAGCGCTCCAGCCTGTGTGTGACCTTCTCAATCGCGATACTCAGCCATGACTGCATCTGCTGAGCATAAGCCGGAAAGGCACTCATGGATGAGAGAGTATCACGAGCAGGTGGAGCTCGAAGTCTGCTGGAATTATCCAGTCCCGCTTTCATTGATTGCCCAGAAACAGGCGGTTATACGAGACTTAGTATGAAGAGCAAGCAGTCAAGACAGCGGCCATGTCATAGACAACACACAAGGAAGCCCATCAAGCAAACCTGGTGGAAATGGCGGGGTCTGCGAACGTCTCTGGCTATTATCATCAAGGACAGCCATGCAGAAGAAATATCAGCCACTGGCACAGGCAGCAAGCGAAACATGGGCGGACTCACATGTAATGGAACTCTGATGGCTGGATATTGGCGCTTACCGGCTCACATGAGTCGTAAGTTGTCCGGGAATGCATGTGCCGGCTCATCAAATGGGCAAGATTCGGTTCGGCTACTGTGACGATATCTGCGTACCTGCATGGGGTTCTAAAGCGGCATTTCGGCATGTGCGTCAACTCTCTGGTGAAGGCGCGCAATTCCAAGAAAACGCCGATGAAGCGTTAACACATCCTCAAGACGACCTCGTCCAAATCCTTTCAAGGGCGTTCACAAGCTGGTTCCTCCAATACCACGGCCGCCATCACCATCCTCTCCCGCAATTATCTTGAACGATCGAATGAACCATGGTCAATATATAATGATACAAGTCCTATGTCAAATGTCTTGCAGTTTACCCAGTAGTATGGGTCAAAGCATTCAGCCATTATTGTTGTCACCGCCTTCTTACGAACAGATGTGCCCTGGTACATACTTCAACCCACAGAACAATACTGGCGCCTGCCGCGGCAATATTTCCCGTCCAACTTCATCACTTCCAGGGTTCCGGTGGCTAGGATACCCGACTAACTAGAAGCCACATGATTCCTTTGCTTTCGCCACTGAGGCCTCAATCCCTATGCTGCAGAAGATTGGTCACACAGAGCTTGCCGCAGCTTGAACGGCTTGGCTATCACATGCTGTCGAAGTGTTTCGCATCAGAATAGTTTTCGGGGGCTGAAGCGGCGAGCCAATTACGAGCAAGACATAGCGCACACAGGGAAGTTCGGGGGAATTGGGTGCGAGATGCCATGTAGGTGCTTCCAGGAATGATTGGACGCGAAACACAACACGTCATCGCAAAAAACCCCCCGCACAGAAGATTGGGGTGCATACCATGGAAAGGGAGATGACAATTTGGGTTAGTTGCAACCGCTATCAGCCCTGCAACGGCGCGGCGGGCAGAACCGCTTATTCGCGCTATAAGCAGCATCTTATCCACGACCTGTATTACGCCAGGGCTGCGAGCCTGACGTACGGAATCACGCCAGCAAGTTCCGACCAGCTCACCGGTCAAAGTTAAAGACGGGCTCCCTTCCATTTAACTCCTGGATGGCCGCAGCAGCAGTCGCGCGCTTTCAAAACAAAACATCCCAAGTAACCGACGCCTACGTGTACGGAGCTTTAACCATGCCGAACGCGATCTTGCAGTGCCACGCTCGGATTACGACCGATGACAGCGCACACCCTGTCTCTTCGGCAATCCCATTTTAGCAACACTGCAGCTCAACTACCGATCCGCCTTGCCAACCATGCTTGCACGTGCTGGCCAAATCAGGCCTGCCCGAGCAGCACGAGAGCCATACAGGCATCGAGTGACGCAACGCTGCATCCCGGAGCCATCCGAGAAGCAGGTTTCATAGCAGCATCCAGCCACGAACACGGCCAATGGCGCAAGCGCCCCCTCCGCCACTTCCAGTGCCTTCGGTTTCATGGTCAGTCCGGCTGAGGCAGTGCTAAGGTGCTCTCTCCACGCCCAGCACGCGACCGATTGGCAGAGAGCGCTCCCAGGCACGAAGTTTATTCACGACCGTGGACGTACCCATAGCTCTTTTCCTGGGCCTGCTTGCGTCGTTCGACGCGACCCTGATCGTCAGATGTGAGTGCGCGCGCGCTGCCCCTCTTCCAACCGAATCGCTCCCCTCGACCGGTGAAGCTGTACAAGAGCTTTCTAGGAAGGATGATATCATACGATTATGCCCTCCATACCACCAGTGCTGCCTGAATCCTCGCTCTTTTTAACAGCTCGCGTGCTCCATCACACGATGGCGGAGTTCCCTTTCGAATACCACCAATTCCTCCTTCTCACAAGAACCATCCATTGGCCTGATTCCACTGAACGAACATCCACGGTACTACCGCTGCTACTGCACTAAGAACCTCTCAAACCGAGTGCATGTGCAGCAGCAGAGCGCAATTAGGAAATCACATTCCCGCAAACCAAGGAAGGTAAATTGTCCCAGCAGGTTGCGATAACCGTGTTTCTGCTACAGCGAACACCTACTGGCGCGCATACGTATCAATCCTTTTTTTTTTTAATTTTTTTTATTATTCATAAGCCGAACGTTCTCCCATTCTTCTCTTTTGTGTTAACAGCGAGATGTGTCGGGGGAAAGGATAGGGGTGCGCAAAAAAAAAAAAAAGGACAAAAGAAAACATCTCACGGCACCTTCCACTGACGCAGCCTCACCCGCCCTTCCCACCCACCCACCCACCCAGCACGGGGGCAGCTCCGCGTCGTGCGTCGAAGCCGTAATACCAACATCCCCAATCGGGCGGCGGCCACCGAAAGCAGAGCGGACGGCTCGCAAGCGCGCGGAAGCCGAAGCCGGAAAAGGAGCAGCGATGCAGCGACGCGACACAGCGGCGGCGGCGCCCTCGGATTCGGATGACAAGCTGACGAGAGGCTCGGCGGAGGACATGCGGCGGTTCCAGGATGGCGACGAGGTATCCATGGCCATCGAGGACAAGGGCCAGCTGGTGCGGGCCAGCTTCGTCGTGCGGCGGGGCAGGCTGGACCGGCAGGGCCGCTGGGAGTACCAGCTGTGGCATGAGAACGGGACCGCGTACGACGGCGGCCAGTGGTTCCGCGAGACCGACCTGAGCTGACCGGCACCTTCTTTTTTGGGTTAAGAGAGGGGGAGAGAGAGAGAGAGAGAAAGGACGCCAGGGGGAAACAAAACACAGCCCACTTTCTCCCTCTTCGTTTGCCTTTTTTTTCTCCTTTTTCCTTCGGTCGCGGACGTGACTCCGCTCGCAGATGGGCGCACCGATCCAGCTTGGCGACTGTTGTGTATGATTCTCCGTTCGTCACCTTTCTTTGGTTATGTTTTGGCCACTGGCATAGAGACGGATTGGTAGCGTTGAGCGCCCACCGCTTTTTTTTTTTTTTCTTCTTCGTCTTTTTGAGCTATTGCATTCTCCGGTCGTTTTGCCCGGCGGTACGCGTTGTTGTACGGCAGCACGCACAGACGGACATGGATATGGAATTCAGCCTATAAGTGAGCACTAGGTCAGCTTGAAGTTATGCAAGTGGTGGCACAGTTTGCCTACTTTTGCCTGTGGAGGTGCTGCTACCGGCGCGTTAGGTAAGGCAATGTAAGGCCCCTAACCCAGCGAGCGGCTAGGACCCAAATGCATTCCATCCACTCTGCAGTATGGGACTTCCTTCTACATGTCGATCTTCCAAGATGGATGATTTATTGCGGATATTGGGCATGGCGATAAGAGTACCAAGCTTCTCGTTGGCTGGTTGTCGTTCTGGATGGGTCCCATGAAAAGGGTGGATCGGCCTGAGTGGCCCACATCTCAGAGTGCATCTTGCATGGCTTGCTGCGGCTGTTCAGCTGACCCTCAGGTGCATCAGCTCCGCGTCGGGGGTGTAAGACCAGTGTTCAGGTTCTCGTGGCTGGGTGCCGCGTCTGCCACCGCTTGCAGGTGCGAAAGAGCTGACGCCAAGCATGAAAATTGATTGGTTGATCCGAAGATGAATGGGCAGGGCGAGCTTCCTGCAACTCACATATAAGATTTCGATCATATTGATGACCTATTCAGCCCATGCGTAATATAGGGAGAGATAGGGGAAGACCTTATGCGTCCTTTGGCTACATGAATCCTGCTGTGCTCACCTGACGCACATGATGACAACGCCATATGCTTACTACCGTGGGGAAATTCGGGAGCCAATTGGAATTGTGGCCGAAAAGAAGAAGTAACAGTGCCGTTTACGATTCGCTACCTCACGAATTCCAGTATTGCGCATTTAAAGGTACCAATGAGACGGCCTCAAGGCGCCCACACCACAATGGGTGCTACAAAGCCGGACAAACTCCTATCTCCAAGATTCCAAACCCTAACACCGTTTTCAAATTCCGAAAAATCCACTGACTAGGAAAGGCTCGGGTGATGCATGAGTACTTGTATCATTGTGTCTGTGTACCTGTCCGAGAGTCAAGATGGTTTCGGTGACTTCTGAGGCGGCTCCTGCTCAGTCCGGGATAGCCTCGAAATCGTGCTGGAGTCCGAGATATTTCTCTTATGGCCAAGCTGCCCCTCGTTAACTTCCACCCATGATTCCAGTGAAGATTCCGGTAACTCCGATCCGGGTTGTGTTGGCGCCGCGCTCTCAGGCCTCGGCTCACACATTGCCTCCACTGCCCCTCTGCTCTCATCATATTCCGTAGTCGGGGCCTCCGGAGCCTCGGTACTCTGTGCTTCTGCCAGCCATGTGTCGATCCGTTCTCGTGGATTGACAAAATTGGGCGTGATCTTCTGAGGATCAGACAGAAAGGACTGCTCCAGCGCACCTGTGGATTCCGGAAAATGGGCCCATGATTTGGCTCTATGGGCATTTTCGTCAGATCTGCTCCCAATCTCCATGCTGCGGTTTGGTCCGTTTGGACTGTCCGGCAAGAGTCCAAGCCGAATGCATTCTGTACGGAGTTTGGCGACTTCATTCCTCTTGTGGCTCAGCTCTATTTGCAAGGTTTCCTTATCCTGATAGTACTGAGTGTAGAACTCGAGGTCTGGAGGCGAGATTGGCTGGCCCAGATCGGCTCTGGTCTCCCTCTGAGCTCTTTCGTATGCAAACGTGTCCTCAAGTTCGGCAAGACGCTCCTGAAGAATCGGAATATCTGAGCTGCGGTCATAGAAGGTATGGAGCAAGTCTTCATCTTCCTTCCCTGCCGCATGGCTTACGGTGCTCTCGCTGGCCGGAGCTGAGATTTTGCCCGGTGACTGTGCGGTCCTGATCAATGACGGGATGGTAGTCTGCAAGGAACCAAAGAACTGGTTCTCTTCTTTCCCCAATTCGTACTCAAGTAGATTAAGCTGTGCCTCAAAATCTTTCGTTTGCTGTAACTGCTGGTTCAGAGAAATTTGAGAGCGCTGAACATCCGCGATAGACGATCTCATGTGGTAAATTTCTTCAGACCGTACATTGTCCAATTCGAGTTCTTCGAGTAGAGTGGAAAGAGATCCCAAGGCTTCTTGATATTCAAACATGTGCTTCTGCAGTGCTGTTCTCTGCCCAATCATCCCGAACCGGGTTTCTATCGTCTTTCCTCGCCGGTCATGCAGTTGATAATGCCGCTCGTATAGAGATTCAGGATCATTGGCAATCATACTTGCGCTCTGCTCTTGAGACGGAGAGTCTGAAGTGTGCTGTGGCTGTGTCCTGGCTGTAGGCAAGATGGTTGCGGCCAAGACGGATGCATGCTTGTTTGTTGCACCACGAAATTTCGCATGCTCAGATGCTATTGTATTGGACTCATTCCGATCAAATATTGCTTCGGGCAGCGACATTCCAATTGCTTCAGCGGCCTGCGAGATGTGCTGTTCATTTGGGCGTGAATTCGGGCTACGCGAGACGTGTCCAATCTTAGGCGCGGCTGGGCCACGAGGCCTGACCAGTCTCAGTTTCGGGCAGGAACACCTCTATATCACTTACCCAACTCTACTCCGGCCGGCGTTCGAAGATGCGCCAAGGCTGCGGTCTGTTTCGGACATATATGTTACGGATGACAAGCCTGCACGTAATCAGGAGGCCATGTGAAGCTGAGGGACGAAGGCACATCGCAAAGCGATCGTTCCCACCCAAAAGGAGCTAGGTGCATACTTAAGCCCAGCGGGTTGTATCACCATTGCTAGCCAGCGGGCCGCACCGGCAGGCGAGAAATTAGCGCAAAGTGCTTATCGGCCGGCGGACAGGGACGCGAGCGCCGACGCAGTGGTCGGGTGTTGCGTGTGATCCCTTGTGGCTTTCAAGCTGAAGCGAGGCAACCGGCGAGTTTCCTGCCTTACTGACCCCGCTCGACTGCATAGCCGGGTGGCCATCTTCTGAGCCAATTACGCATTACTCTGCCACTATGCAAGCTTCGCTGGCCGTGGACAATACGCTGACCGGGCGTCAAAGTGCATCACTCTCACCCACCATGCTCTCACGGGTACGAGCTCCGTGGCGGCTGCTTGCAGAGCCGCATGGGATAGATAAAGCCATTCGCATGGGGCAGTGCCCTAGTCAGACAGACATATGCGCTAGCCTGACACCTGCAGAAACATGGAAGCACCTTCTTGGCAGTTGGACGAGGCCCGACGCCAGTACTATTACTGGGACGCGAGCGAGAGCTGTTACGTCTACCAGAGCGGCGAGCGCATCTTTCCCCACCCAAGGGATGGCTATGGCTGTATCGAGCAAGCCGTCACCACCAATATCGAAGAAGGCCGCCCAGAAGACATCACTGAGGAAGGAGCTCTGCAAGACGGAATTAGTGCCCACAAGAAGATTCGCGAGACACCTGGGGAGGCCGAGACGCTCGATCCACGTAAGTCTATTCCGGATCCGCAGTGGGAAAATGGACTGAGTGTCCTCAGGCTTCAGAAGACACTATCCAGGCAGGGATTTCTACAAGATCGGCAAGGTATTCAAAGTCCTCTGGCCTGAGCCAGCAGGGAATCCTCAGTCCGGAGTAACATTCATCACCGGTCCAGCATCGTATGGAGAGCCCATCTACGCCAAGATCCGTTGGTTTGTTGTCATTCGCGAGGGGCGCGACTGTTGCACTTGTCTGTAAGTGGAAATCCCGTCTGGTGGAAGACATATCTCTCTGATGCAAAGCTTCTCGTAGCCCAATACAGACGTACAACAGAAAGGGAGTTGCGAAGAAAGGAGTGATCAAGGGGGAGCACTCTATAGTGCACACAGGGTCATACCCGCCATCGACTCCCGAATGGGAAGATCCGAAGGAGGAGATGTTGCAACCCATTCCAGTCCGTCCCAGGGACCCGGCCGAGTCGAAAATGGATGCGATGTCGCGCCTGAATTACGCAAAGCCGTACACCGTTGAGCACAACGTCAAGTCCCTTGACTTCGGCGATGTGCCTCCTGAATGGATCCCGACACTGCGCCAAAACTTCATCACCGTTTTGCAGCTGGAACAAGCAGGTGGCCTCCCCACCATTCCCAGCAATGCAGCTGCGTCCGGAATGTCCCCTTGCTCTCCCGACAGCAACGCATCGAATTATCAGTACTCGTCCAGTCCTACCCCGAACAGAGGTTACCCTCAATATAATGCCTCCGGTGCTGGATCCGGCGAGGAATATGACCACTACTACAGCAGTCAGGATAGTCGCGCGGAACATGCCGGCGGATACTACCGGGGAGGCTATGGCTACCATCATCAGTGAGCTGGAGGCACTTTTCACCCATTGGCCAGCACAACGGAGATCTCCGGGTGCTGGAAACACAATACGTTCAGGGACTCCTGGAATATGAGGCAGAATCAACCCATCACGTCTTCATTTCCTTGCAACGAATAATGATCAGGTAACTTACAGGTGCATTTCAATAATGAATCATGAACAATTCGAATTCTTCCCGTCTTCTCTAATGCGAATGGCGGCATCCCGCCTCGGCTGGAGATTCATACTGCTCAAGTCGTCCAAGTCGTATACTCTATCCGTGCTGGGGAGCTGCTACCAAAGCACTACACAGTCTGACTCGTTGCGCTATCCATCACGATATGTCAACGGAGCTTTTTCAGCCGTCCTCAGTGTTGGTTTCTGTCTGTGGTTGCCGGCAGGCCCCGTGGAACCCGGTGCCATGGGTAGTGCATTGCACGTACCATATCCCTCCGCGACAGAACATATCCTGCCATAGTTCCTTCAAATCCCGTCATTCCCCATCTTCTGCACTGTAAATTCACGCTGTTTGCGCCCCCTGGTGGGTCCCTGGCGCTCGGTCCATCCCGCTCGGGCAAAAGACAAAAAAAATTTGGCCACCGCCTCAACACCACAACCAGCCCACACCATTGTCCCGGATAGCAAAAGAGTACTCTCCGACGGGGAATCGAACCCCGGTCTCCCGCGCTTGCTAAAGCAGATGCTTTGACAAGCGGAAATCATGACCACTAGACCATCGAAGATGTTGTTGACATGGAACTCCTTGAAGGAGCTGATGGTGCTGTCTGGCGTGAGGGAGAGGCGGCAACGATTATGAAGAGAGAAAAGTCCTCAAGGATGGAGCGGCTGGGGCTCGGTTGTGGCGTGGAACGTGCGAGTTGAATGCATGGGCGTTGTGAAGGGAAAAGGGGATGGCGTTGGCATCGGGGGACGGTAGCGAGGCGGCCGCGGTAATTTGGAGCTAGGCAGTCCTTACAGGCCTAGTCAGTTCTTCCATGGCTTCAACGCTGCAGCACTCACAGACTGGGGTAGTCCAGTGCGTTGTCTTGCGTGGATCTGGCCTGGCACGGCCCAGTGCTTTTTCCGTCACGTTCCTCTGGTATGCTCTTCTCTTCCGAGCAATGCCTCATCTTAAGCAAATGGTTTTTCCGGCCAGTATTTGGCCCTGTTTCACATGGGAGACGCAGAGTAGTCGGGCGTGAGCCTTAGCGTAGTAAGGGGGTGCTTTGAGAGTACGGCGCGACTACTCGGAGGTTCTCCAAACATCGGTAGACGACAATACATGGCGATGGACTCGAGAGGATGGCCTCGACACCAGAGGGAGGCAGGATGATGACGCGGTATCTCATGAGAGGACTTGTACGGAACTATAAGGGTGAGAGGCCCGTGGAAGAGCATAGGCGGAGGGCATCATGCAGCGCGGAGGCTGGAAATGCCCTATCCCTCGTCTCAGCACAGAATTGGAACCAGCCACCATCGACATAGGCTGCTGATGGAGGAATGAGATGGCCACTGATGTTGTGATGAGAGGTGGAGGAGAGATGGGATGATGCTGGCGGAGGAGCACCCAGTGAACGCGAGGGTCGTGCGCGGGCGGTGAGATTTCGCCAAGACGCTAAAGTCCGGGGAACCCAAAAAATATCGGCGGCGCAGATGGAAGAAGCGCAAGACACCTTCACAGCCAACAGCCCCTCGAACCACCGCTTTACACCATGGGTAAACGCAAGCTGAACGAACACGATGTGCCCGAGGACGCCGAGGTTGTCGCTGCCTCGACTCAATCCCAAGACTCCGCCCAACCATCTTTCGACAATCTCGGCCTGGACGCCCGCCTGCTGCAGGGAATCGTGCGCCAAAAGTTCGCGACGCCTACGCCAGTTCAAGCCCAGGCCATTCCGCTCGCTCTCGAGGGCAAGGACATTCTGGGTGAGCCATAGCTATCCTTTCGACCCGCAGGCATCACAAATTGACTCCTCTTCAGCCCGCTCCAAAACCGGCTCCGGCAAAACCGCCGCCTATGTTCTTCCCATCCTCCACTCCATCCTCAAGCGCAAGGCCGATTCCTCCTTCACCCGGTGCACCTCCGCTCTGATACTCGTTCCCACCCGCGAACTGGCTGGCCAAGTCACCAAGACTGTCGAGGCATTCGCAGCCTTCTGCGGACAAGATGTGCGCGTCGCCAACATCACGATGCGCGAGGACGACGCCGTGCAGCGCGCGCGCCTGGCCGATTCTCCAGACATTGTGGTCGCCACACCTGGTCGGACATGCGTCAATCTGAACGCTGGAGCCCTGTCGCTGGACCGCCTTGCCCACCTCGTCATCGACGAAGCCGACTTGGTCCTGTCCTACGGCTATGATGACGACCTGCAGAGCATCGCCAAGTCCATTCCCAAGGGAACCCAGACCTTCCTCATGAGTGCCACTCTTAGCAGCGACGTCGAGGACCTGAAAGGCCTGTTCTGCCGGGACCCTGTGCTGCTGGAGCTGGACGAGAAGGAGGAGGACAAGGGCAAGGTCAGCCAGTACATTGTCAAGTGTGCTGAGGACGAGAAGTTCCTGCTTATGTACGCCATCTTCATGCTCAAGCTGATCAAGGGCAAGGTTATTGTTTTCGTTGGTGACATTGACCGTTGCTACCGTTTGAAGCTGTTCCTTGAACAGTTCGGCATCAAGAGCTGCGTTCTCAACTCAGAATTGCCTGTCAACTCGAGGATTCATGTGGTGGAGGAATTCAACAGGAACGTCTACGACATCATCATTGCTTCAGACGAGCACGAGGTGTTAGGTGATGAGGACAAGAAGAACAAGCGCAAGAGCAAGGGTGGTGACGAGGAAGAGGAGAAGGCGGAAGAAGCAGAGAAGTCGAATGGCCAGGACGAGGGCGCGGATGGAGACGCTGCAGACGACGATGCGGAATCCAAGACAAAAATGGGTGAAGACTCAACAGAGCCGCCGAGGAAAAAGCGAAAGGGCAGGAAGAAGGACAAGGAGTACGGAATCGCCCGCGGCATCGACTTCCAAAACGTCTCTCTCGTTCTTAACTTCGACCTCCCCACCTCGTCCAAGTCCTACACACACCGCATCGGCCGTACCGCCCGTGCCGGTCAGAACGGCATGGCCATCTCCTTCGTTATCCCCAAGGACAAGTTCCGCAAGCACAAGCCGACGTCGATCGAGTCTTGCAAGAACGATGAGGAGGTCCTCGCCAAGATCATGAAGAGCCAGGAGAAGAGGGGCAACAAGGTCCAGCCCTACCACTTCGATATGAAGGCTCTGGAAGGCTTCCGTTACCGTCTTGCCGACGCCCTCCGCGCCGTCACGCGCATCGCTGTCCGCGAAGCCCGCGCCCGCGAGCTCCGTCAGGAACTCTTGAAGTCGGAGAAGTTGAAGCGCCATTTCGAAGAGAACCCGCAGGAACTGCAGCACCTGCGTCATGATGCCGAGGTGCGCACGGCCCGCCAGCAGCCGCATCTCAAGCACGTGCCGGAGTATCTGCTGCCGGCCGGTGGCAAGAAGGACGTCGAGAAGGAGGTTGGCTTTATTGGGTTCAGGAAGGATGAGGGGAGGGATAACAGGATCAGGAAGGCGAGGATGCAGAATAGGTCGAAGGGCAAGGGCAGGATTGCAAAGACGAAGAAGGCAGATCCGCTGAAGACATTTAATGCGAAAGGGAGGGGGAAGAAATAGGTGGCGGTGAAAAGATTTTCTTTTTGTTCTTTTCTAAGATTGCAAAAAGGCGTGGCGCGCATTTTGAAGCATTTAAAGGCGTTAGTTGCATTGTCACGGAGTGTACGCAGCAAAATCGAAAATGGAGTATTGATGGCGAAACTTATGGTTGCTACTGAATTTGCGAGCCTGATGTGACAATCTCCTGAGCCCTTGAGGCATGCTCGCGGAAGGTGGAGATCCGCCAGTATCAGCGACAGTCCTTGTAAGGGTTAAAGCGATCATGTTGATGTAAAGTTATAACCAAAGACTGAATATTTACATCCAGATGAATGCATGCCGCTTCACCGGCACTTCCTACTGCACGTGTTAACTCAACGTTTCAACTCTTTCAGGCGGCAGGAATAGCTTTGCGCGGATGGACCTGTAACACGGGCTAATGGCAGGACTGCTCAACACAAAATCTTGGAGCCCGTTAGAATCAAGGAAGGTATAATCACTGCTACAGCCGCTGAACCAGCACATATTCGAAACCGAGAAACTTCTTCCTGCTCCAGAATAACAGGTGCTACTTCTGATAGTCGCGAATGCTCCCTCAACTGCGCCGCTGACCCAGTATACTCCGTCCGCTGAGCCTCCTACCACCGCGTACGCTGCACACTTGGTATCCACTGCTCCTCGTACTGGCTCCAATCACCCACCACACGTGCTTCACTTCGCCCCCACTCTATTTGATATTAACCCTCCAAATCAGCCACCCTCTCCCTTTTTTGCCGCACCACCAACACTCCCTCTCCACAGCAAGGACGCAGTAGTTGCAACAGCAGTATCTACGGCTCCTGATAACAACACTGCTTTCTGTCTCCTCTTCTGCGAGCAAGCACGCTGCAGTGAGGGTTGCGCTGTCTGTTTCTTCAGCTGAACACACGGCAGTTGCAATCAGTTTACCCATATTCCACCAAACACCTCTCTGGCTCTGTCCGCCCGCTTGAGAATGAGCAACCAACCGTTGTTGTGTGCGCGCCGAGAAATTTTTGCGCAAGTATAGTAGTAACACTGTGCGGGTGGTCACTCAGCTATTTCCCTTTTGGTCCATCAACCGTCTGTTGTACTGTTATGGTGGTGCGGTGTTGGTTGGCATAGGTTTTGTTCTGAAACAATTTCAAGCAGACTACTTCTTGTGCGTGATTCACATGCCTGTTTTCTCGGGCTAGTACGGTGGAATGTAGGTCGCGGTGTCATCACATGGATCTGATAGCGACCGACAAGGTTTCGAAATGGTGATGATCACTTTTCTTTCGTCTTGTATGTACTCGCTGGCTATGTTAGGTGAAAGTGAAGCGGTTCTACTATTTAATTTCATTTCTCATATTTCAGAGCAAGTAAATGGAAAGGAAAAGAGCAATAAGTACAGGTGAACGACTAACAGTACTCTAATAACGCCAACAATATGCGGGCGTTGTCTATAGCAAGGGGGCTAAGAGCCTGGTAAGAGACGCCGCCATTTCAAAACTATTCCACCGTCTCCCTCCGCGGATACCGGACTGTCTCAGAAATGACCTCTACTGCACCCAAAATTAAACTTGTGTGAAAACGTCCTGTGGTGAATAAGTGGGAAAATGGCGGCATGCAGGTGACATCGAAACCACGTCTCTTCCCGTTTTAGGTCAGATGACACTTCAGTAAAAGCTGTGAGGCAACCATCATCCGCTGCAGGTCATGTTTTTTGCTGGAAAGCTTAACACCGCGTGATCCGAATGATGACCGCATGCAGAAGCAATTGCAGTCCAGCGTGTTTACTTGCATGCGACTGGAGGGGGTGCCGACGTCTGCTTATGCAGGTGGATTAGCCACTAAACGCACCTTGCGTAATTATTCAGTCATTGCGAACAACAGAGCGGTTCGGGTCGTACAAAAGACAACTTTCCCCTCCCATCAATATCAGCGAGCGTGAGATACATATCAATAGTCATCATCACACCATAAATCTCGGGTAAAATCCCCAGCCTATGAGGAAAGCCCTCACATGAACAGGGCCCAACTGTTCAACTTCAGCGAAGATCACCAAATCCCGAGACTCGTGCATACGGAAATTCGCCTCCCGACTGAACTGCCGGGACGGGAAAGACCAAAAGGCGAGACACGAGAAAGTAAAGCCAGCAGCGGCAGTCTAACACGGCAGGTCCCACCTGTCGCAAAATGTACACAAGCCTCACCGTCGCCGCCCCATGCAAGCCCACTCCGCACAACAGGCATGTCCAACGGGGAATTACCAATATCACGCCCCCGAAACTCCCTCGAGCACCTACAATGGGCGAAGAAGTCCCAGAGCCACAGTAACACCGAGCCCCGCCCTCCCACCTCATCACCATCCCTGACTCATCCCTCCCGCCTTTTTCCATTCTAGAAAGCCCCGCCGACCCCCAGAGGTCCAGGGAACCCTCCACCCGATCAAAAAAACACAACGGCTCGGCTCCGTTCTTCCGGGAGCAGCGCACCACTGCGCCACCGCACACACCTGAATCATATCTCCTCTTGTTTGTTCGAGCTGCTAGGACAGAGGTCTGAATAAGCTCCCGCCGTCAATAAACTCGGAGAAAAGAAAAAAAATAAAATAAAAACAATAACACACCTAGCGCTCCCGTATTTCGCCGGCTGATCGCCAAACTCTCCGGTTGGTGTCGCACGTGGCTGGTGGGCGGGAGCTAGTGAGCTAGTGTGCATCTGGAGAGGGCGACCATATTCTCGATAGCAGCTATCGAGATGCTAAAGTAAGGTGAAAATGTCGGCCGAGGGTGCCGTGGCGCCGGCTCCGCCCAGATAGCAAGACGAGGTGAGCTAGGTCGATAAGAGCGGCACAAACTGCGGACGCGATCCACGGTAGGGATGGCCTGGGAGGCTGTGGACGGGTGAAGCACTTGCCAAGCATCTGGTATGGGTGGTTGGGTTATGCTCACGGTAAGGTGTATCGCGACTCCACACGACAGGAGAGAGTTGATTGACGCTGTTGATCAGTGGTCGATGTCCCTCGCTGATGGGCATTTCTGAAGTGCTCCACCCATTGGGACGGCACACACGTGCGTAGATGCTCGATGATTCGACTACTGAAGCGCACATGGTTTTCTGCTTTTCGATCGATTGCATATGCGGGCTGGAAGATGCAGTAGTTCCACAGTCTTGACACGAAAACACCGAGGGCCATGGGCCAATGGCGTGCAAAAGGTGGGAGTTGACGTCGAGGGCCCTCGATGAACGCGGCTTGCATGCTCTGGATCCGATGGCCGCTGACGATCTTTCATCAGTAAAAGAGGGGGGAAAGCTTCTTTTCGGGAGCATTGGGCCCCCGCACGCTATTGACCTTAGACGAAGAATTGTACAATAGGGATTTTGACCTTCAATTGTCGTTACTTTCAAAATGGCATATGATAATGAGAAAAGGAAGGCTTGAAGCAGCTGGAATGAAACAAGAAGGATTGGCATTAAGCGTACCGGTCTGTTGGAGCGTGATCACGTTGGTATCCGGAGATGTCAATGGCGACGCGTGAAACTACGGGAAAACAGCTATCGTGACCTTCCCAAAAGGCCGAATCCTCGTCGTTTTTAGTTCACGGCGCTCAGAACAGGCTTCGGTGGCTTGCATCCGGCGCGACTCAGCTGTTCTGCGTAGCTCACAGCATGGGAAACGCGAAATCGCGCGGCCGACGGAAGGCACGGCGAGGACGTGCAAAGGGTGATGGAAGGCCATTTGCGTTCCCGAGCAAGCATGGTTTCCTCCCAACATTCTGGGCAAACCTTCGCGGCATGGCCGCGAAACAGAGTATGCCAAGGAAAACTCAGAGCAGAACGCATGATGTTTCCAAAGACAGCTAACGTCTTGAAACTCCGAGACTGCCTTCAGCCTGTGCTTCTATGTGGTTCACTGACTCCGCGATACCGGGGCACCCCGAGGCCGAGGCCATGCGTGGTGCATTTAGGTTCAATAGCGGAGCAAAGCTGGTGGTTAGGCCGATCAAGCATTGCTCGTGCCACATGCAGCGGAGAGGTCTCCGTCTGCACGCTCGGGGCCGTTGGCAGAAGTCTCGCGGGCAGGTAAACGGGCCGCATCCGGGGCGCAGTGGCCTGGTACGTTGGAGCTGCTTCGACTACTGGCCAAGGTGCGGGTGCGTTGCTAGCGGATCCAAGCCACGTGCAGCGGAGATCGGGGGCGGACTCATCAGCATCCCTGAACGCTTTCCAGAAGCTGGGGTAGAATCGGCGGGGGAAAAGCAAGTCCGAGGAACGCGTGTACGGTGACCCGCAATGGCTGCAAAGGCGGAGAAAAGCTCAAGGAGGCAGCAGGATCCCCGGAGCTGCAGGAGTGCGTACATGCGGGTGAGCTAGACCAAAGTGGAGCAGCGAGAGGCATGCGTCCAGACCGGAGCGACAAGGTGCAGCAGATTCAAGCTTAGGATACATGGAAACAGTGGAACTGCTCCACACTTGCGCGGACGTCGAGACTTCGCCCCTGAGCAGGCGACTTGACGGGCGAAGGACAAAGTCAGACCATTTTGAACCCTGGGGCGTAAGGTTTGCGCAATGTGATCGTCGACGCTTCTGCAGGCCGGCGGAGACAAGGTGGATGGTGCGCGGGCGGGACGGAGGGTCGACTGGCTCACCAGCCACAGCTCTCGCTGGTGGTGGTGCTGCTGCTGGGCGGTGCTGGGCGGTGCGAGGAACGATCGCCGCGATCGTCTTGCGCAGTCGAGTGTGGAGCTCCGACAAATCCAAAGTCGACGACAGCTTTCTCTCGCAGCCGCGCTGGCAGCGACGCAGCAGAGGCCGCAGGTGCAGGCGGCACGAGGGCGATCGACGCAGCACGCAGGGCGAGCAGCAAGCTCACGGAGCGCAGCAGCAGGACAGAATGCAACAGAGCCTGAGGACGAGGAGGTCGACACGTGCGGCCCATGCACGCCAATCTACCTGCCTGACTCAGAGACGCCGCCCAGGACGTGCCTTTCGCTCTGCTGCTGCTGCAAGGCCAGAGAGGCCAGAGAGGCCAGAGGCGCCTGGGGCCACCCCTCGCTGCTGGCCCCAACGGCGAAGTTGTCTTCTCTGTTGTTACCGTTCCGCCAGCACCACCACCCACCACCACGCGGACGATAGCCGCCAGACCTCACCGCATCTCCGCCGCCCGCCTGCCGTTGCTGCCCCGCTGCCACGCTGGACGGACACCAGAGGTCACGTCGGGCGGCGCATTGCTCCAATTGCAGTTGCCCGTCCGCGTGCGTGCGTGCGAGCGACATGCAAAAAATCTCTGCGCGGCCTCAAGCGCTTGCAGGTGCGCCTCGTACCCGTACTCAACCACTCACGTGCACACACCGCTCCAGCCAGCCCTCGACCAACCACGATCCTAAACATAGCAGCAGCAGCCTGCCATCCGCCGTGATCTGCCAATAACTCTGCCCCCCGACGCGCCATTGCACATCCTTCTCACCGTCCATTCAGCCTGACATCCGTCTGATGACTCCCAGTGGTGACCCGTGAGACATCTCGCTCTCCGCCGCCTATCGCACCCTGATCGTCGCCCTCTTTCCAGGCACGCGTTGCGCCGGTCAATAGATGAGAGCGCGGCTGTTTGTCATCATCATCATCATCATCATCATCATCATCGAGCCCGCCCGGCCGACCGTTTACCGACCCTTTCCCTCGGCGCAACAGCCGTTAGGCGAGGTGGGCATAATCGCGCGGACCGCAAGCCGCAGGTGCGGACTATGCCGCCCGCCGCCGCCGCCAACGCCGCCCTTCGTTCCCCTTTGCGCACCTCTTTTGCTACTTTCGAATAGCACACTGACTCTGTTCCTCGGGACTTTGGGAAGGTGATGTCAGGACCAGGGAACAAGAAACAAAAAGAGAACTGCCCACGTCGAAGTGAAGTCAAGAAAAAAAAAAAACAATATGCAAGCGGCCGCTATTCTCCACATCCATTCTCCTGCTCTGTTCAACAATGCGTTGGCCATGCATCACCACTATTGTATTTCCCCCTTCCTTCTCTCTGCGTGCCTGTCCTTCCCCCGCTTTCCCAAAGAAAAAAAAATTACAAAATCATAACATCGTGGGGGGGGCTGGGCCATCAACCAATTCAAGCCACACACGCAAACATCGCTCTTCGCTAACCGTTCGTTAAACCTCCACTGACTGCGTCTTGGTGACGCCTGCTTCCTTCCTGTTCCTTTCAGCAGAAAGTGGAGACGTTGCTCTGTGCTACGTAAAAGCCGATGTGAGAGAGAGAGGCGCTGCTAACAATAGCCGTTTTGTCCGATCCACCAGCCAAACTCACGATCCAGAGAGGCTCGCGTGCCGCTCGCTTTGGACAAGGTGCGGCGGGTATCTGGACCCTCGGCCATCGTAGGTTCGTGCTTTTTTTTTTGTCCTTCCCTTCTTCTCGGCCTCGGCTGCTGGTGCCCGGCGCTAGGCTACTTTTGCGCGTGGATCTGCCTGCGTGCACGTTTTTTTTTTTTTTCCTGTTTTCTTTTGCAATGGGGGGACGCGTGAGGTGGAGGTGAATGATGCTGGTGGTGCCGCTGATGATGATGATGCAGGGTGAAGGGGGGAAAATTATTGGTGGAGTTGACGGAATTCCCCTTGCGATGGGATTCCTGTGCCTTGGTCTGTGTGTTTCTTGCTACTGTACTTGCCGTGGAGAGCAGGAGGTGGGAGCGGCCGCGGCGTGATGTTTTCGGCGCGTCGCTTTTCTGCTTTCTGCGCTCTTGCTACATTAATGATGCTTGGCGGACCACGCCGCATGCTGTGCGCTGGCTGGCTGCAGAGAGGTGGGTGTGTCTGCTGTACATGCTCTGCTATGCAGCTGTCCAGCCTCCTGTGAACGATAGTACGATTGTGCAAGCCGTCACACAGACGTACGTATTTCAGGCGCGTCTCTCCGCCAACAGGAGAGATTGCGGAGTGCAGTTAATTAGCTGCCCATCTGGCTTGGGGTGGGAGTGGTGCGGCGGAACGCGCTCCGGCATGCCTGATGCGCACGACGTCATCACCCAATGACTAAGTGTGTGGCTTTTTCTGTGCGGCATTGCAGCATGGTGGCGGCTATACAGACAGGCCAAGAGCCCTTTCGGTGTTTCTTTCCGTGGATCATCTTGCTTTGACGTGCGCCCGCGGTCATCGCCTCGATAGGCGTGTTACTGCATCTGTCGTCAGAGGCTAGTAGATGACCTGATGATGGTGCTGTCCTTTCCC
>JAJJID010000277.1:0-52659 GCA_022204955.1 Macrophomina pseudophaseolina
CTCCGTCCCCTCCAGCTGGTGTCGTAACAGAACGGCTAGTTTAATAGCGAAATTTAGATCTCCATTAAATTGGATAAAGAAATAGAGATAATAAGGCTAAAAGATATCGTACGGCTATTTAAGTATCCGGTATCTTAGGATCTTTATATATTTAAAGTAGTACGTCGAGCTGTTAGCGTAAGTTCATATTAATAACAAAATATAGTGCTGCATATATAAGGTAAGCGTTTAATAAGGTAATTTTAGACCTTTCTATCTTAGAATAAATTCTAACTATATATCTAGAAATACTAAGAAATATTAATTAATTAATCTCCCTTCTTCTATTCTCCCTGCGCTCTTTTAGTTATAGGTATCTAGAAGACTACCCTAATATAGTATCCGTAAGCAAAGCTAGATTTCTTATATCTTCTCTTACTACTATCGGCCGAGGACGGAGTATTCGTACTATAGGACCTCGATTAATAGTATTACGCCGTTCGTTATATCTACGCACAATATTATGTCTGTTTTAATAGTAACCGCACTCTCGCACTATTTGCGCGTGGTAGCGCCTTATTCGTGGCGAAGTTGAAACATAGCCCGTAGAATAGTTCGAAGAATACCGTACGTCGTTAAGGTATTGCCTTACTCGGGGAAGCTATAGAACTATTCGAGGCGATACCTTCGGCGTTCGTAGCAGAATATTTCTCGGCACTAAAGATAGAAACTCCCCAAGCTAAAAGATATAAAAGTAAGCGGTTTTAAATCTATAGCGATAATTATCTATTATCTTACCATCTCGTAAATAGAAGGCAGTATATTGCGCGTCGCTCGTAGGAAGACGCGGAGAAAATTAAGACTTTTAAAGAACTCTTCTAAGCTATCGCGATAATTATAGTAATAAACCTAGATCTCTAATATAGAAGCATGCGCCAGGTATCTCTAAATATCGCTATTGTTAGAAGGACGGTATAAGGTAGTATCGGAAGCTATAGCTCTTTATATTATTAAAAAGATTAGTTACAGCAAAGTATAGAGAAGATAAAGAGGTAGACGAGTAACGAAACCCTCTTTTTTATATACAATTGCTGCCCTTTTAGCACCGCCCTTAGAACTATTCCATTTTAGGGTAAGGTACTTTAGGGCGGCGGGCACATACTAATAAGCTCCTATGCTAATCGTGTAATCACTACTACCCACCTTTAACTGGCTAGCAGGGCGTGCCGGCAATGCATAAGCTAAGTATTAGGTGAAGCCCAAGTAGCACGACGGCTAAAAAGGGGGCTTCTAAGGCTCTTAGAGCACAGGATCTTGGGAAACGCATTAGGCCTCCTAAGCTAAAAGGTAGAATTATTCTCTTCTCTCTAATTCTGTATAAGTCTCGGGCGCTAATACTACCTCGACTCGAAGATCGACTCTCGGTTCCACCGCTAACGAACACGCTAGGCTGGTAATATAAGTTACTTATAATTACTGTGGCCTCTATTCGCACAGACTAATAAAGGAAGGCCACTATTAGCTATAATAGCTGGCTGCAGGGTAAGAACCTATTTACTTAGCTAATTTTCTAATAACATAGCCCCTTTATTAAATTGTTAGCAGGCACTGCTCTTCCCCTTATGTCATATTCCCCGCCATAAAAGGAATAATATAAAGAAAACCTTACTAGGTTATGCGATAAAAGCCTCTACCCTTAGCGTAGCTAAAATTATATTCGTTAAGACTTCGGACGGCAGAGGCCGCTTACGATACGATAATTTCTTTAAAGGTATTTCTTAAAGCAAGGTAGCTTCTGCTCTCCAGGCTTCCGCCATCTAAGAGCCTAGTACGGGGTAATAAAGCTTAATATTATAAGCGCGCGGGAAAATTTCCCCTTGCTATAGCATGAACTTAGAAAATCTAAGTGGATTACACCGTTGACCCAAATGGCTAAGGGAGCTAACCACCGAAGTGTGAAGAGACTATGCGTGTTCCGGTGCAAGTCGGCTGGGTTCCGTTTTACAGCGTTTAGCCCGTGCTCATCGCATTCAGTCGAATCCCGTACCTGGTCTAAAGTAAGCCTTGGTTATGTTGAGGGGAAGAAGTAAGTAGAAGATAGTTTCTTTAAGTATATAGGATGTAGCCTTCTAATTACCTGCAAGGCTTCTAATTGTGGACCGCTCGCCATTAAGTAACCGGCTAGCAGTTATGCCAGCCGTTTCCCTAGGCGTCTAAGCCGCAGAGCAGAAGTGTAAATGCACGTATCTTAGTTCGCGGTGCTCTGTCACATTCAACCTATTTACGCGAACTTTCCACTAAACCATCCCATAAGAAACATCGTCCGCTCCTGACATTTATATGTTAACATGGAAGCAGAACGCTTTGTTCTCCGTAGGCGCTCGAGAGAGACTCGGCAAGCGCAACCGAACCCGAACGACGAAAATACTAAATCCACCCTCATTCAGGCCGAAAACGCATAAACCATCCTATCGGACACAATTCACCTCTTGCAGGGTATATTCACAGGGGGTTCCTGGCCTAATCCTTACCGCTCTAAAAGCCGCCGGGGTCTGCATGTTAGGCACTTACTTAGCATGGTGTTGAACAGCAGTAACACGCTTATATTACTTGGCATGGTGTTAAACAGCAGTAACTCCATTAAATGCGTATTATATAACCCCTACCTCTATTGCCTCTAGCCTAATTACTTTCTACTTATATAAACCTCGTTGTAGCTACTGACACGCGGTTACTTACGAGGCGAAAGTCGAATAGGCAGCTCTAGCGGGCGCTTGCGAGTAAGCCGTATTAGCATTACAAGTAGAAGTGGCGGAGGCGACGGAGTTGCGATTAAACGTGCCGATAAGAGAGGTAAAGTAGGAGGCGATTAAAGGAGTAACCGGGCCCACTACTGCTGCTGCTAAATAACGTACTCTTAGCCCTGCTGGTGTTAATGTTCAAGAAGAGGCCGCCACCGTCGCTCGTATATATCGCGGTGTTGCACTACTCTCCCACGCCTTATAACCTCCAGATAACGGTCTTCATAAGGCTGTAATTCAGCCTCGCATTTAAAGTTGGTAATACGGCGTCTTTGCGTCTTAATCCTTGACTTAAGGAAGCACACATCACTCTCTATACGCCACACCGTTTTATTAGCCTGCGGATTAGCTAGCTAGGCGGCAAAGAGCGTCTCCTTCGCCTTACTCAACTCAGCCTCCAGGCTCTGAAGAACAGCCCGGGCGCGCTTAGCCATTACTCCCCATGTTATTTCTAATGGTGAGCTAAGCTTAGGCTATTCAATTAGTCCTATATAGCCTAGTATAGGTGCAGAAGGTATGCGGGGTGGCGGTGAAGTCCATATACGGCTTAGAACGTCCTGCAGGGGCGTTATTAGTAGAGGAGTACAGTAGGTATTAGTTTCTGTAGGTGCTAATAGCGGCACAACGTTATCGCTAGAGCTACTAGAGTCGCTAGAGTCGCTTTCGGGGCCGACTTTAATAGGGCTTGCATCGCCGGGTGAGCTAGAGCCGTTGCTGGGTAGTTTATGGCCTTATACGTTAACGGTGCTAAGGCTTAAAAGTGCGCAACGAGGTTAATATTTTCGCCTAGATATCTTATCGGTCTTATCGGTCCCTCCGCTAGGCCTATTATAGGTGCTGCTAGACCTATTTTAGCTGCTACTAGGCCTATTTTAGCTACTACCTAGTCTCTCTACTATCTCTGCTTATATTACGGCCGCCTCCGCTTCTTTACCAACACCTACTCCACCCATATACGGCCCAAATGGCTTAGGATTTCGACGGCAGCGTAGCTTGCCATGACCGCTAAAGCCGCAAATTAAGCAGCGGTACGTTCTAACAAGCCTAGTAGGTTCCTTTAGCGCTTCCTTACGCTTCGTTTGCTAACGTCCGGAGCAGCTTCTAATATTTAGTAGCAAGAGTTCACCCTCTACTAAGTAATTCAGCTCTAGCGGCTTTAACGATAGTCGGTACGCCTCTCTCTACGTCTCAAGCTTCCATATGTCGCTAATCTAGAGGTGTTTAGGCCGTCTCTTTATGTGCAAGGCTAGCGCGCAGGCGTGTTTATAAGGGAGTCCTTCGTCTAGCTAATCTATATAGTTATAGCGGTTGTCTGCTAACGCCACCTTATAGTAAACCTCTTCCTTATCTAGAGACATAATAACCTTGCCGAAGCCGTTAATCTCGTTAGCGGGCGTCGCTTTTATTTGCTGCGTAATAGCCGTATGCTCCTCTAGCTTACGCGCCGCGTATATAGTAAGTCCAAAGGCGTTAGGGTGTACAGCCGTACGCCGCTTAAAGAAGCGCGCCTGTACTAAGTCGTATATTTATTCTAGTGCTTTAAGTGGCTGCTGATGACGCGTATTGTTAATCTACTTATTCATCGACTCTACTAGATTATTCGTTATATTATTGTAGCGCCGGAGGCCTGCTAGCTGCGTACACCTTGCCTAGTGGCTGAGAGTTATATTTAATACGTAAGTTTCGGCGTCGCTATTTACCTCTCGAAGGCTCCTTAGATAATAAGAAAAGGCCGCCTCCTTCGCTGCATAGGTAGCCCGTCGAAAGTGCTTTATAGCTAACGCGCTAAACTTCTTATAAACGTTGCGAGCCATATAATTGATATAGTAGAAGTAGTAAAGGTGGAGGACGTCTTTAACGGCTTTAATAAGGGTAGCGTTGCGATTAGAGACAACGGAAAATTTAGTATAATCCCGACGATTTACTAGTAAATTTATTAGAGCTAACGGAGAATTTCTAGTGCCTAGATACTTACTAATAGCTTTATTAAACCTTGCTGCCCTAGCTAAGTCGGTGTAAAAGGATGCCCAGCTAACGTTATCTTCGCCCGGGTATAACCCCTAAGCGATAGGTAAGGTTTCGTTGTTTACGTCCTTAACAACGGCCATAAAGAGGTGCAACGAGCTATGCTAACATTTAAGCCATATAGAGTCTAGAAAGATTACCGGTGTAGTAAACGGCAGCGCCTCCATGCACGCCAGAGGCGCTAAGAAACAGGACTTGAATTAACGGCCGTATATACCGCTTATAGTATTGAGGCTCGTATACGCATTACGAGTGCGACCGTCTGGAAACTCGGCTTTAGTAAGGAACGACTCTATGAGACGGAAGCTCCTTAGCTTATCTAGTAATAATATACCCTGCACCTCCTCCATGGCCCTTCGGGCTTGGTTGTACGTTGGCATGACGCCTCGCTGAGTAAAGAGGTAGTTACGAGCCTCCGCAGTCGATGTAGTAGGACGGCCTTTTATATACGAAGTAAGTACTATAGCTAACACCTTACGGCTCACCGCATGCTTGGAGTTATTAGTATGAGCTAGCGGGCTACACGTATGCTCCTTCGCCTCAACAACATAGCAGAGGCCGTCAGCCCGACGGCGTATACTAATATAGAAGGCGCAACCGTCCTTACAGCGCGCACGCCACCGATTAGTGTTATTATTAGGGGACGGCTTAAACGATGAGCCGGCGGCTCCGGAGGCTCGTTTAACAGCTATTGCGGCCTCCTTAATAGAGTCGTATACAACACCGACTGCAGGCAATATTGTGATGAAAGCGGTAACGAATTTAAAGGCTTGAAAGGCTCTGAAGGCTTAAAAGGCTCTAAGAGGCGTAAGGAGGAGGAGGAGGAGGCAACGGCAGTGAGGAGTAAGTTATATTAAAAACTCAATACCAAAGCTAATATATAAATCACCCAATAGGAATAAGTAACAACGAACCTTCACACCGGCCCCTTCGGAAGATAAAACCGACCAGCATTTGCCTGTAAATATACCCTGCAAGAGGTAGATTGTGTCCGATAGGGTGGTTTGTGCGTTTTCGGCCTGAATGAGGGTGGATTTGGTATTTTCGTCAACCCGAACGCTCCAGCGCGGGCGTCCGACGAGACATTAGCCTGCCCATGCTACGAGCTAAAGTTACCTAACTGCGATAACGCGCTCTGCGATTACGTCCGTATAAATTATACCGCTGTTACCCAAGTTTCTGGCGTGGCAGCTAGAACTACTCTTTTTCTAGAGCTCCTAAGAGATGAAGCCCGACACATAGGGTAAGTATATATTCGAGGCGCTAAATTACTCTTCTCTAATAATATCTTAGAAAAGTTTTACGCGGTCGTAACCTCCCCGAAATCGCTATAAATAAAGCTTTATCTTATCGTATATCGCCGTCTCGTGTGCAGCAGGAGTCTCGGCTAAAGATATATACGTACCGTCCGCGCATACCTTCTTTAATATCTCCTAGAGACAGAATAGTGACTGCTATACCTAAAGACTTAGTGGTGTTACTAGCGCGGGTGGATGGGCGATGGACGGGTTTAGTTCTTTAGCTAATCTCCCGACTGATCTCCGAAGAATAACTCTACACAGAAGTAGACTCTATCTATACTAGCCTTACGCGGATCGAGTCTAAATATATCTACTTCTACAGCACTCAGGTTGCTTTCGAAAGATATATATCTTACGGCCAGCGCATAATGTTAGCACGGGCTTAATGGCTAGCTCTTGCTAGATTATATCGGGCCTTACTATGCGAGCACTACGACTTCTTTTTAGCGTCGCACCATCCTTTAGCAAGCACAGCATTGCGCGATCGTGCGATAGAATATTCCATGCCGGCACGAATGTGGAACTATAGCATTTATTTATTTTTAGATCTCCTTCGTTAGTATCTACCGGAGTCACTGGAGCACTTGCTAGCCTTCACTTCCCTAGCGTACTAGATAATAACGTTCCTCTACGAGGCAATCCCTGCTTTCGAATATACTTAGGTTAAATATCTGGGAGAGATTGCGCGCTATCGGATGGAGATCGCAGGGGAGGATCGGTAAGACCGAGAAACATGGGCTGCGATTGCCCACCTCTAGTACCTTAGAGCTGCTAATAAAGGTTCCTGCGTTAGCCGTCTATGCCACCATTAAGCCTTCCCAGCGGTACGAAATGCTTAGTAGCGGCTCTACTTCAGTTACTAGTCCCTGTTGGAATATGCCACGTGTAATTAGCCTTGCTTAGTTAGCAGCCTTAGCAGCGAGCTTACGGGGTGCCTCCGTTACTACCGTCTTAAAGCCATGCGAAGCCTTATTAGTTAGCCGTAAAAGCTAATTATAGACTTCCTTATTTAAGTCTAAGCGCTTAAGAATAATGTAAGTTTATATTTACTCTTTCCGATCCCATTATAAACACACCTAAATATGCCGTATTCCCATCCATTTCCGCTGAAAAAATTCTAGCATTTTGCATTTAGACGAAGTTGCTAAATAATTAAAATACTATATAACACTTAGAACTTTATAGTAGCATAGAACTAGCGGGAAGCTTTGTGGTAAATAATCTGGGGTTCTAGAGTAATTTTGTCCACGTTAAGGTAAGATATTCTAGAGGTATAGAACGAATAATTTTAAGATTAACTATATACCTAATTAATAGCTAGGAACTTATTTTCGAGCTGCACTCCTTTTCTATAGCGGATTCCTCACTTACTCTAAATATATAAACCGATAACTTCTACTATCTCTCCGTGCTGTATTCCCCTATTAGCTTTAATTTCGCACCTTAATAGAACTTGCAAATTTTCCACGTAAGTCGCCGGATCTTATAATATGGCTTCTATTGAAGACAGAGTCCGTGAAGTTATAGATAAAATTATAGCGAAAACGGACGACCGCGAGCCTTCCGGGCTAAAAAAATTAATTTAGGGATTTATCTCGTCGCTCGACGATAGCTAGTTATCGTTATACCTAATATAGTGCAACGCTAGAGGTATACGTGTCGCCTTAGAACGCGAGACTCCTAAACGATGCGCGTTAGTCTTGTCTAAACTTTGTGAGCACTAGAAATGCAGTAAAATTACGGCCCGCGCACTACTTAGGCTCGAAGAGGAGAAGCGCATTACGATCCTTAGCTATTAGTAGTAAGTCAGTAAAGACCAGCCGCCTTATTAAGAAGGTATCTGTTGCCTATCCGCTTTTAACGAGGATAAGATAAAGGAATAGAATCCTAAAGGAACTAAGCTCGAGATACCTAACGAGTACGTCTACCTTAATAGCTTGCCTTATAAATTCCTAGAGTTAGCGAAGAAATGTGTCTTCTGCGGCCTAGCGTACTATAAAGGTTAACTTATATATTATACTAACTATAACTATAGTCACACCTTCTACGAGATATATAAAATGAAAGATAACAGGGAAAAAGGAATAGTAGAGGGTATATATAGTAATTATAATAGGGGAGGTTATAAGTCTCGTAATAAGCTAGCATCTAAGCTTAGGCGCAGGCTTTTGGAGGAGGATAAACACTATAGCAGTTAACCTTAATAGGTAGAGCGTAGAGTAATTTACTTCGATTACTAGGATAGTCTCTATTACTCTCTATTAGTCTATATGTTGATTGGATAAGAGCCGATATAATATTTAGAGTCCTGTCGAAAATTAGAGAAAAGTAAGATTAGAAAAGAGAATTATATTTTTTACTACCGTTTCTAAGAGCCTGTTAAATAGATTTCTTTATATAAACCCGATTAAGATATAACCGAGGAAATAATAGATCTAAAGAAAGTAGAATACCGAGTATAGAAGAAGGCCGAGGAAGGAATTAGTATAGTGCCTAAGGAAATAATAATTAAATAGATAATATATATAGTGGCTAACAACTCTATTATAGAATGTAGCTATATCCTTAGTCTAATACAATTCCCTTAGAGGTTATTTAGAAAAGCCCGTAATAGTTTCTTTAGAGCGGGAGGATTTAAGTACCTATAACTAGTGCCTGCGAAAGTAAAGATAGAGAGGCCTTTCGCTTCTATATAATAGGAAGATTAGTAAGATTTTATTAACTAGCATTACCTAATATTATTAGTTAATATTATTATTCTATAACGTGGTTTATTAGTGAGCGACGTATATTAGTAAGCGACGCACTTTTCCTTAGCGCTACCACCCTTTATCTTCCACACGCGTTTTTTCCACAATAAAGCATGTAAGTCCAAACAACCGAAGCACGAATTATCTTAGCCATCGAAGCTATCCGAACATCCCGAAAACTCAGCCGCCGAGCCGCCGCAAAGGTCTATAACGTGCCCGAAGCAACGCTCCGCCATAGAATAAACGGTAGAACCGCAAAAACCGATTCCCGGCCCGCTATTCAGAATTTGACCAAGATCGAGGAGAATGTAATCGTTTAATATATCTTAGACCTAGATTCGCGAGGATTTTTACCCTCGATCGAAGACGTGCGTGCAATAGCTAATTACATCCTCGCGTCGCGGGGCGCGCGACGCGTCGGAAAACTCTAGCTAAACCGCTTTATTAAGCGACGAGAAGAGCTACGCACGCGTTTCTCTCGCGCCTACGACTTCTAGCGAGCCCTTTGCGAAGATCCCTAGCTTATAAGCGAATGGTTCAGCCTGTTCTCGAACATGCGGGCTAAATACGGCATCCAGGACTACGATTTATACAACTTCGACGAGACCGGCTTTATAATGGGTATAATCTGCTCTTCTATAGTTATTACCCGTACCGATCGACGCGGAAAAGGCAAGGCAATTCAGCCTAGCAATCGAGAATAGGCAACCGTGATTACCTATATTAGTGGTAACGGCTTTAACGTACCCCCGTTTTTGCTAGTTTAAGGCCAGTACTATCTCGCTAATTAGTACACCGAGGGCGGTCTTCCCGACTCCTAGCCTGTCAAGCCGACTTCTAATAGTTAGACCGATAATAAGACGGGTCTAGATTAGATTAAGCACTTCGAGAAGCATACTGCGGCGCGTATAAAGGGTGGTTACCGGATATTAATACTCGACGGGCACGAGAGCCACCAATCGGTCGAATTCGAGGATTTCTATAAGGCATATAATATTATTACTATCTGTCTACCTGCTCATTTATCCCACTTAACCTAGCCACTCGACGTCGGCTTCTTCGGCCCGTTAAAAAAGGCATACGGCAAGGAAATCGGGTTATTTATCCGTGCGTATATTAACTATATCACCAAGGTCGAGTTCTTTTTGGCATTTCGCGCAGCATATAATGCTACAATAACCAAAGAAAATATTGCCGGTGGTTTTCGGAGTGCTGGACTTATTCTATTTAACCCGCAAGCCGTTATTTCTAAGCTAGATGTTAAGTTACGGACGCCAACACCCACGGGCACCCCTAACGCCAGCGCCGACCTTTGGGTCTCCCAGACGCTACATAACCCGACCGAGGCTATTTCGCAGTCCGAGCTAGTTAAATCTCGGATTAGTGGTTACTAAGGGAGCTCCCCGACGCCTATTTTTTCCGCTGTTAAGCAAATGGCGAAGGGTTTAGAGGGAATAGCCTATACGGTAACCCTTTTAACCGAGGAGAACCGCGCACTTCGAAAGGCAAATGAGGCACTTAGCAAGCGCCGGAGGGCTAAAAAAACACGTGTTCGTAATAGAGGCGCACTAACCACGGAAGATGCGCGAGATATTCTAGCTTAGAAGAATGCTAAGGAGTAGTATAAATATATCTTTCTCCTCCCCGCCCAACAGTGACTTTGCCAGCCAATTCACTCCACCCTCCTTTACCGCCCCGCCTGTGCATCTCCCTACTCGCTACAACACCTACTCACTACAACTGAGAATCGATTAAAAGTCGCCTTTTGCAAGCGTCGCTCTCATAGAGCTACAGACCTAATTTTATACGCGTAAGCTATAAAAATATCGGCTGTACGCCTTTCGTAAAGAGTAATTAGCCTATGATGTCCGACGAATACTTAATCCCATCCGAGACCAACCTTTCGTCCGTTGAAGAGGAATCCTACACCGAGGATAACTTTAACGGGATTAACGCTAAATTTAACGAAACCACTCTCATATAAAGAGTGTATAGCAAGAGCAGCGAGATCCTATTAGCAAGTATCGAAAAGCTCTAGCGCGAGTAATCTTTCCCCCTTAAAGTCGTTAGGGAGGAGCGGATTCGTCTAACTTAGACCTACAGTTACTGCAACCGTAGAAAGTGGAACGCTTAAGCGAATCTCGAAACTATTAGTATCCGTATACTCCACAATTTCTTCTTTTGGGTGCTCAAGCGACGTAAGAAGACATTACGCTTGGTAAGTATACTCGAGACGTACTAGAAGGTCTTCTATCTAGTCCGGGAACGCTTGGCGAGGAGTAAGCTGGATAAGCTAATTATCGCGCAGATGAAGAACGTAAGTAGCCGCCTTAATATCTAAGCGCGTTAAAATTTCCGAGCTAACCCCTTAAGGTTCTAAGATTACTAACACGACGCTTTAACCTCGCGTCGGAGAAGAAAGAAAAGACGGCGATATACGTCGAGGATATATTTAAGATTCTTAAAGCTTAATGGACCTCTTAGGAGATAACTTTCGATTACGAACGCTATAGACTCGAGCTCTCGCTATTTATGCTCCTAGCTAGAACGACCGGTAATCGGCCCGGAGCGCTACTGGCACTTCGATACCGCGACGTCTAAGCGACACTAATCCGGAACCCGGCCGGTGGAAGTGAGCCGTATGTGCTACTCGAATTTACTTATACTTATACGAAGGGATACCTCGGCCATAAGAATAGGTAAGATGGAATATTCTTCCGTCTACGCCTAAGGCTAACATATATTTTAGCAACACGTTTACTATACCTAAAATCCGCTACGACCCTTATCTTATACTGTCCCCGTACACTTACTTCCTAGCGCTAGCATTTAGTAATTAGGCTTTCGTAGCTTCCGACCTTACTAGTCCGGAAGCGCTTTATAAGCTAAGAGTCCCCGACTAAACGAACTAGCTGCGTCTTCCGTGGAAGGAGGAGGTACTCGACGTACCGATCTTTCGAAAGTCATGCCGCACCGTCCGGGGAATTGGGATCTCTTAGGAGGCCCTTCCGGACAGCACTATACGTCCTTGGCTACGAAAGCTCGGTGAGATTACTAGGATAGAGAAGATATGCTATCTATATATTCTACGGTACGCTGCGGGGAAAGCTTTCGATAGTTGTAGTAAGTTCTAGGCAATAGAAAGTAAGCTTGTTCTCTACCTCCGAACTGGACCTTTATAAGCTTACCGTGCATAGATCGAATTAGTAAGTCTTTACGAAATTTAATTATGCAGCACTCTAGGTCCGAAGTCTTTTAATAACATTACCTTCCACGGCATATTAGCGTAGATACCCAAGCAGCCTATCGTGGGCTTCCCGCCCAGTCGGCCGTGATGCGAGCCGCCAGCGGTATAAGTCGGGGGCTGGACGCTCGGAGACCCCGCAAAGTATCTGCTAAACAACTATACTAGATCGAGACGCATCCTAAAGTTAAGAAGTCACGCAAGAAAATAGACGAACTTAAGCTTAAGGTAAGCTAATTAAAACGGGAAGACCCTTCTAATCCTCGTCTCCCGGTATTACAAGCTGCGAAAGATAAAGCTATGCGAGCCCACCGGAACGAAAAGCGACGCTAGAAAGAGGCGTTGCTCCGAAAAGCCAAGAAGCGATTCTAGAGAGATTAGGCTGTCGCCGACATCTAAAACCTACTTAATAACCTACCGGCAGGCGCGCCAGAGTCGGTAAAGCACGAGCACGCTCTCGACGAACGATCTCGAGCCGTTTAAGCGCTCTTTATGCTGCCTGAGCAGACGTTAAGCGAAGAAAGGCGGCGAGAGTCGGGAGCGATTACGGCGCTTATAGCCCTCTGCTAGAAGAAAGAAGATCGTCGCCAAACGCAACCCTCGAAGGTACTAGACAAGGGTGACACGTCTAATTATAGCGTCGCTGCCGCTGCCGTCGATAAGTATACTAAATTACAAAGCCGAAAATGCAAGCCAACGCAATGCTTTCTATACTTAGGAGATAAGGGACTACCGTCGCAGAAGCGCGAGAAAGAGTTCTATAGCAGAGCCGACTTAAAAAAGCATGTCCTCCGCTACCATCTTCGGCACTTTACTAAGGACGCCACCGTAGTTTACCCGCTGGATGGCGAATCGCTTCGAGGGCATATAGATGTACTAAGCCACGGGTAGTTCACCCACGGCACCCCCTTTCTTATACGCTGAATTGGCCTTACTAGATGCGAATAGTCGTACTTCTAGCAGTTAAAGCACTGCTTTACTTTCCACATTAGGTCGTATAGCGCGCACGACTAGGAATTCCCGTTCAGGGCCCATACCGGGAGACTCGCGAAGAGAGGCGTAAAGGCAGCCCTGGCACTAAAGCGGCTATAGAGCATCCGACTAAGCATTTTACGCTAGCTATTCTTAGCCATAGTGTGTTACGGCGCAGCCTTCACAAGGTTAGGAAACAGCAGGATAAGGAAGTAAACGTAGGGCGCAGCTACGGCACGAGACGACTAGGAGAGATACCGTTCGACGAGGAACAAGAAAGGCAGGCTAATTTAAAAAGCGCTGCAGCAGGGCTATCGGACGAAGATCGAGTCTATAGTAATAAAGAATAACGGCATCTAAGATTAGCCAAGTGGGCTTAGAATCGGAAAACAAACTAATTAAGCTACATGCTAGCTTTAAGAAGGCTAGACTCGAGCTATATAGAATAGCTAAAGAAGAAACTCGATACCCTCCGGGAGGCCTTCTTTCCCGAGCCCCCGCAAGCGGACCTGTCTAATATAGAAGGATTTATCTACCCACAAGAGACGCCCTAGCCGGACATCACGGCGGAGGAGGTAAGGCTGGCCATGCAGAGAGCGAAGCCGTGGAAGGCACTAGGCCCGGACGGCATCCCGAATAGCATCCTCTAACAGCTTAGACCCGCCCTGATTCCCACTCTTATAACGGTGTACAACACGAGCCTGAGGCTGGGACACTACCTAGGCTAGTTTAGATAGTCGATCACGCTGGCGCTCCGTAAATATAAAAAAGACGACTACACGGACCCCAAGTCCTACCGGCCAATCGCACTCACCAACACAATCGGCAAGATCCTAGAATCTATTATAGCGAGGCGTATAAGCTACCTCGTCGAGCGCTTCGATCTCCTACCCTAGAGCTATATTAGGGGTCGTCGCGGCCGCTCTACCGAGCAAGCCGTACACCTACTAGTCGAGACGGTGTATAGCGCGTGGAACTCGGTAGAGCCGTAAGTAGTAACCCTCCTTTAACTAGACGTTTCTAGCGCGTACGATAACGTCTCTTACCCCCGCCTCCTATATAACTTGCGCAAAAGACGTATAGGCGATAGGGCGATTAAGTAGATTAGAAGCTTCCTCTCCGAAAGATAGATAAAACTTAAGCTTAGCGACGGCGTAGAAGCGTGCTACGGCACCCTATCCGGTATCCCGCAAGGCTCGCCGCTCTTACTAATGCTATACCTCTTCTATAACGTAGACCTCCTCGAAATATGCGCAGCACAGGGAGTTATAGTAATCGGATATATAGATAACGTAAATCTGCTCGCAATTAGCCCGTCTACTAAAGAGAACTATCGACTCCTTACTAAAGCCTATACCTAGGCGGAGAGATGGGCAGCTAAGCACGCGTTAGTCTTTACCGTAAAGAATACGAACTAACGCACTTTACGAAGACTCCCGCGCGGTTTAATACGGAGTAAGGTATTACCCTCGGAGGTCGATATCTTAGCCCTAGCGATAGCTGCCGCTTCCTAGGAGTATTCCTCGATTAGAAGCTAAGCGGCAAGACGCATGTCCAGTAGCTATAAGCCCGAGCAACTATAATACTAGTAGTACTATTAAGCATCGCGGGTTCAACGTAGGGGATCCCCACCCTAGGGCTGCGTTAGATCTATAGATCCATCATCCTACTACGGATTCTGTACTGCTGCAGCGTCTGGGCTATAGGGAGTTAGCGCAGTAGATCGATAGAAGCCCGGCTTACAGACACCGTAGAAGCGATTTAATACCGGGCGGCTCGAATTATAGCCGGCGCCTTTAGAGCTACATCGAAAGCGGCGCTCGATATCGAGCTATTCCTACTCCCCGCCGCGCAAGTAGTTAAAAAGCACATGGGCGAGACGTTCCTACGGATGGCATCGACACCGCTATACTAGTAACTAATCTAGCTTACGGAACGCACGTGGGACTCGAGAAAGCGCGACTGTCCGAACACGCGCAGCCCGATGCTTAGAATTAGGGAGCACTAGAACGAGCGGCTAAACGGCCTGCTAAGTAATATTAAGCAGAGGCTACTATACTTCTTCCCCCCGTAGTAGAAGCTAGCTGACGTGTACATAGCAAAATTACGCGAGTTAGCGATATCTCAGCACGATTAGACTAGAAAAGACATAGAGACGCTAGCTATCTACACTAACGGTAGCGCAATAGACGGCTATGTTGGTACCGCGGCGACCGCCCCCACCGCAAAAGCGAGGCGCACGAAGTATATAGATACGGTAAAGTCTACGATAGTCTTTACTGCGGAGCTCTAGGGCATAATAATAGCGTTCGAGCTCGCAGGAGCTAAGATAGTTTATAGTAAGCAAAAGATAGTTATTTTTACTAACAATTAAGCAACGCTGCGCGCACTCGTAATACCTGGCGAGCAGTCCGGGTAATATCTACTAAGCTCCATCATCGCGAAGCTAATAGGGCTCTAGTAGAAGGGTGCATCTATGGGCTTCCGCTAAATCCCCGCGCACTAGGGAGTGCCGGGCAACGAAGAGGCTAATAAACTCGCTAAAGCGGTAGCCCGGGAGGGCCGCGCTGTGGAGCATAGAGCGCAGCCAAATACACGAACGAGCTTAGTAGTAGTACTTAAGTAAGCCATTAACTAGATAGTAATGGACGAATAGAAATAGACCTGACGCGACAGCGAACGAGGCAGGTAGCTCTTTAACGTAGCTCCGGAGCCAAGTAGGAAGATCTTAGCACTCTACCGAGGCACGCCAAGGGCCCTAAGCTCGTTGATAGCATAGATAAGAACGGGCAAGATCGGGCTAAGACACTTCCTCTATTAGAGACGCGTACCAGGTATAATATCTGGTAAATGCGACTGCGGGCGTGGGCTGCAGACTATTAGCCACGTGCTATACATATGCAGCAAGTTCGACGAGCTAAGACTCACCTACCGTATGCCGGATAAGAGAGGGCGAAGACGCTAGACGACGGATCTAAGAAAGCTACTAAGCCAGCGCAGCATAGCTATTACAGCAGCAAAGTTTATAATAGCAACCAAGCTCCTCGGGCAATTCGAAGCGACATCGCGCCCACAGCATGAAGCTTAATACTGGAGGAAGACGGGATAGTTCATAAAGAAGGCTAGCGCAGCGGAAAGACCGTAGCGCCAAGAGACGTATACGCAGAGGTATAACTACAGGTTAGATAGAAATCAGGCCGGGCTCCGCTGTCTCGCTTAGGCCCAAAGGGGGCCTAGCGGGCGCAGAGGAACCGGCCGTATACCGCATAGCTGCCTTCGGCGGCTGGGACGGTCTATGAATTCATCATCATCATCATCAGCTGTGGCACGAAAAGATCCGCAGTAGAACACGTGGCCCACGTAATGCCAAGGAATTAATCTGTTTGATACTGCGTGCCTCAGGCACCCAAGAACAGATTAACCAGATCAAACCCCCCATTGATCCGTCAAAATTCAGACACCTAACCATAACAGAAATAGATTAATATTAGATTGCACGAACTCTTCTATACGTATATAAACCACACTCCTTAGATAGCTTTGACCTTCGTGGTCAACTTCCATAACAATTCAGCACATTGTTAGTAACACGGCCTTCGCACGCAGTGCTCAGTCTCATTACGTGTTCGACTTGCTCTCACCCTCTTCTTGTACCCACTCAAGGAAAACCCCTCGACAATACTAGAAAACGCAAGACAGCACCTAACGCAAGCAATAACGAAAAGACCGCGCAAGCCCGCACAGATCGGCCTCACAATGTCTGGAGACGAAGATGATGGGGGCGGGTACGCGACGGTTGGCGCGTCGCGACGCGCTGCGCGTCTCCAGGCTCGCTAAACCGACTACCGCGCCCTCCACACTGGCAAGACAACGGGGCAGCAAAGGGCTCGCTCGACCACCGTGCCCGAAATACCTAGCGATTCGACCCTAGACGACGTGATTAGCCTGCTTAATGTCATTATTACGCAGAACGACCGGCTTACCGAGCGGAACGAAGAGCTTGCAGAGCAGGTAGCCCGGAACGAAGACGAGATTAGGCGCCTACGCAGCGTGCTCGAGACGTCCGAGGAAACGCAGGCTAAGATAGAGGAGCGCATAGCGAAGATAGAGAAGTAGATTACCGCGCTCGTAGAGTCGACGCGTAGGAATCTAAGCTTATAGTCCCAGATTAACGCCACGTACGCGAACGTGCTCCGAGGGGGACCGCCGATATCTACGAATAGTAGTCCGTCGTCTACCGCCGCTGTCCTAGTACGCGCGAACCAAGCGACCGTCTCTATAACTCGAATAATGCCGCCCGCGATCGAGCTCGATCTTACGAATGCTAATGTCGAAACCGCAAGCCCCGGGGATATCCGCGCACGGTTACAGACGGCGCTGGAGAGTTAGGAAGCTATAAAAGAAGTTAAGTACTACGGAATAATAAGAAACCCGAGCGATACGGCTAAGGTGCGCGCTTTCTTTAGGACGGAAGAGGACGAAGAGCTCGTTAGGTCGAACCTCGGATGGCTAGAGACGGCCTTCCGGGGGGCGAGGATCCGGGGTCGCTAGTGGCACCCGATTAAGGTAGATAATATTAACAAGCTAGCTATTTTAAACGATAACCGCACTACGGTGCGCGCTAATGCATACGAGAAGATTAGTACTAAGAACGATATCGAAGTAACGCAGGTCCGTTGGCTAAGTAAGCTAAGTAACCGCCTCTACGGGTCGGCGGTGATTTACCTTGCTAAGAAAAGCGAGGCCGACTTACTCCTTGCTAGGAGAGTAATCGATATAAGCGGAGAGGCGGCGTATACTAACGTATTTAAGCACCGCCCGCGGCCAAGGCGCTGCTTTAAGTACTAGAGCTACGACCACCTATAGTTCCGCTGCCGGGGAGAGGAAAGATACGTAAAATACGCGGGCATTAGCTATAGAGAGGACGGCTGCTCGTCGACGACGGTAAAGTGCGCCGCTTACGGTGGTCCGCATAGAACAGACGATAGAGGCTACCTAGAGTATAATAAGCTCTTACGCGAAATACTACGCTAGCGGAATAAATAGACCGTTAAAAGTAATTCACGCGAACTTAGAAAAGAGCGGGATAGCGTAGTACAGCCTACTAAACGACGAAGACCTAAGCGAGTTTAGTATTATTTTTATCTTAGAACTAAACTGTTTTCGCGAGTCTAGCGGCGAGACCGTAGTAGCACCCATTACCTATCTATATTAAAAGTAACTACTACCCACGATATCGCGGTATAGTCGCTATCCCATCCGTTTAATGTTATAGATCCGTAAAGACACATAAGCTAGGTAGATAGTAGTACCCTCTGCCGACATTATAGCTATAGTTATTTCGCTACGGGACCGGACCCTTATCGTAGCAGCCGTTTACATCGCCAAAAAGAAGAACGTAGATAACCCGGAACTTACTAGCGCGCTTAGACACCTGCGAACGGCAATTATAGAGGTAGGAAGCTAAACTAACGGGGTACTAGAGCTCCTTATTTGCGGTGACTTTAACAGACACGATTAATTATAAAAAGGCGATCTAGTATACAGCTCGCCGCGCAGCGGAGAAGGCGCGCCGATAATCGACTTTATAGAGGACTTTCACCTGCAGAGCTTGCTGCCTAGAGGCACGGTTACGTACGAATTAGCCGGCTAGAGTTCTATAATCGATCTTATCCTAGTATCGCCCCGACTAGCGAAAGAGATAAGCGATTATAGTCCTTCTAGTACGGCATACGGGTATAATTATCTAGCCATCGAAGCCTATTTTAAGATTAACGTGCCTTATTCGGAAGTAGAAGCGTAGTATACTTTTCGTAGCGCTAACTAGGAGGCCGTTAGAAGTAATATAAGAAAGAAGCTTATTAAGAAGCCACCTCTAGAAGCCTAAGACATCGAAAGCTTTACTAACTATCTATTAGAAGTGGTTTCGGTAGCACTACGGCGCTGCGTTCCTAAAGTAAGACCGTCACTATACGTGAAAAAGTAGTGGACGGCAGACCTTAGTTAACTACGGAGGTCGTTTACCTACTTTAGAAACCAAGCGAGGGGACGGCGAAGGTAGGGAGAGCTAGATATCTAGTTAGAAGCATAGGCAAGAGAAGCGGCGAAGAGACTCTATAACACTATAAGACGCTAAAGGCGTAGATACTAGAAGGACTTTCTCGCAGAGCCGACTAATATTTAAAAAGCGGCTAAGCATCTTAACGAGCGGGGAAGCAGCGGCTTCGCTTATATTATACGCCTTTAGTACTAGGATAGCTACGCGGAGTCCTACGAGAAGATCTCGAAGACACTAATTAGAAACTTCTTTCCGAAACTCCCTAAAGTATAGAGTACTTAGATCGAGGCGGCTTAGAGCTTTAGTAAGCCGATCGAACACGCACCGCTAACCGTAGAGAAAGTAAAAGAAGCCATTTTCCGGGCTAGTCTATTTAAAGCACCTGGATTAGACGGAATTCCCGCAATTATATGGCGCGAGCTTTAGCTAGTAGTGGGTAAGTATATCTATAAGCTGTTTAACGAATCGTTACTTTAGGGCCGCTTACCTAGCCGTTAAAGAATTGCGAGAATTATTCCGCTGCGCAAGACAGAAAAGTCAGCGGAGATACCGTAAGAATATAGGCTAATCTCGCTATTATCGACGCTAGGGAAAGCGCTAGAGTTAGTAGTAGTAGAGAAGATCTCTACTCTAGCGAAGGAATACTCTCTACTACCTAAGAACTACTTTAGCGGTAGAAAGCAACGATCTATAGTATAGGTACTAACTATTCTATAGTAACGCATCTATAACGCGTGGCGCGAAGGTAAGGTTCTCTCGCTCCTATCGTTTGATATTAAGGGAGCCTATAACGGCGTTACCCGAGACGTACTCCTCTAGCGGCTCCGATAAAGAAGGATTCCGGAAGTGCTAGTTAAATAGGTAGAAGCGTTCTATTTTAATAGAAGTACCTCTATAGTGGTAAACGGCAAGACGTCTAAGGTTATAGACCTACCGCAGGCAGGACTTCTATAGGGCTCGCCTCTCTCGCTGATACTATTCCTATTCTTTAACGCCGACTTGGTGCAGTCCGTAACTAATAGAAACAAAGGAGCCATCGCGTTTATTAATAACTATAGCGCCTAGGTGACCGGCCCTTCCGCAAGCGATAATATTGCGAAGCTTTAAAGAACGGTAGTAGCTCGAGCCGAAGAGTAGAAAGCAACGAGCGGAGCGACGTTCGAAGTAGAGAAGACGACGCTCGTCTACTTTATAAGAAACGAGTAAAGACGGTCCGACCAGCCGATAGTAGTTAAGAAAAGAGAGGTACACCTAGAGGTAGAAGTAAAGATTCTAGGCGTCGTCTTCGACTAGGGACTACGGTTTAAGGCTTACGCGGGGAGGATCGCTAAAAGGGGCGTCTAGGCAGCCCTAGCGCTAAAGCGACTTTAGGGCCTCCGGCCGAGTAGTGTGCGCCAGCTCTTCTTAGCCACCGTAGCCTCGGCGGTCGACTATGCGGCTCCAATATGGGCGCTAGCCATTACGGCACCACTAATAAAATTACTTAAGATAGTGCAGAGAATCGCGGGCAGAGTAATAACCGGAGCTTTTAGGACGGTAGCGCTGCCTATTCTCGAAGCCGAGGTAGCGATTCTACCTATCGAGATCCGCCTCCACTAGCAACTGCTTCGATTTTGGGTCAACTGCCACACGCTGCCGCAGAAATACCCGTTCTAGAAGCTAAAGCGTGCAATTAACCCGGCTAACAAGAGGTTCGTGTCCCTGCTATAGCGAATAATACTAACGGCTAGAGAGATTAACGCTAAACGCCTCGAAACGATCCGCCTATTTATAAGAATACCGTGGGCGGATAGGCCCGTTATTTAGATCGAGTCTCTAGAGGCAGCGAAGCTCCGAGCTAGCTCTCCGCCAAGATTAGAGGTGGCTATCTTTACGAGTAGCGCGTAAAGAAGCGGTAAGCTCGAAACCGGCGTCTTTTACGTAAATAGTAGGGGCACGACTATCGTTGCTTACTTATATCCGGTCGGCAAATCTAAGTTAGTAGACAGATTATTCGTAGAGCTCCACGCAATCTACTAAGTAGTAGAGCTAATATATAGCACGTAGTCGACCGCGATAGTAGCTGAAAATCCCGAAGCAGCTAAGGTAAAACACGCCATCTATAGTAATAGTAAGATAGCCCTCCGTCTCCTCCGTAGGCCGCAATAAGTATTGTATTAGGAAACTATTCGAAACATCCTCCGCTTATTAGACTAGATTAGATGCAATAAGGGACCGCCCGTCGAGTTTAGGTGGGTGCTAGCGCGCGAAGGGATTATAGGGAGCGAGAAGGCGCATAGCTTAGCACTATAAGCTATAGAGAATAACCAAGAACCTCTTTTAGGTAATCTACTACGGCCGTTAGCACTGGCTCGGTGTAGGGAAATCACTTTAAGACTATGGAGGAGAACATTCGAAGCTTCTAAGGTCGGCGAGTCGACCCGCAAGCTTAACCGAGCGTTAGCATATTTCTATACTAAGAAGCTCTATAACCAACTAAACTACAAGAAAGCCGCAGCGATTGCGTAACTAAGAACGTCGAAAGCGAGCCTAAACGAGCTATTATATAAGATTAAGCGAGTAGAGGCACCCTCGTGTAATTACGGAGTAGAGAGGGAAACAGTTAAGCACTTCCTCTTAGAGTATTTACGCTAGATAGATCTCCGTACTAGATTATAGGTTGACCTAGGAAGTAGATTCGAAGATCTTACGTTTATACTAGGCGGATAGTCGGGTACAAAAGGACCCGACGGTAGATATATAGATAGGCCGCCGGAGAAGTAGCGGGCAGACATATACGCAGTTAAAGTAATAGTAGTATTTACTCTAGCTACTAGAAGACTAGTAGCAACTAGGGACTAAGAGCTTAATCCTTCTCTAAGCAAAGCAATCCCTTCTCTAACTAGCCGTTACGCCGCTATAGAAACTAATAGCACTCGGGAAGTAGTCTTGAAGGAAATAGTACGAGGAATATATAGAGGATAGCTCCGCTTTTATATTTTCTTTTTTTTTTTTTCCCTTGCGTTTGTTAAGCTTTATCTATTAGTCGATTTATCCGTGTCTATTTTTAGATCGTTAAACTAGAGAGAGGTATAGTTTCTTTATATATAGTATACTAGGCCTCGAATAAACCGGGATCCTAATATAGCTTAGCGTAGAATAGTGTTCTTTGTCCCTATAGTCTACTAAGGCCGACGGGGTGTATAAATTATTATTATTATTATTATTAACCCCTCGACAGGTTTTCTCCCTCTTTAGTGTTTAGATCCTTAGAGGCAGAGGCCCGCCAGTTACATAGTAGCCTTGGGACTTAACTATATAGTTCCAGCGTGGACACAGCCATGACATCGCCAATTATGAAAGCACCTACGGCAGTATAGAGGATTATAGAAGCCTAAGCGCTTCTAATAATTAAGTAAAAGAATAGCACACACGCCACTAATAATATAGAATAGGAACTCGGAAACAAGGCTACGTATAAGCTAGCGCTGGTATCTCTTTAATAATAGCGGCACATAATGATAATGATGATGATAATAATAATAATAATAATAATAATAATAATTCATACACCCCGTCGGCCTCCACGTACTATAGGGAAAAGACGCACTACAGAATACTTTTAACGTATATAAAGATTCCGGTTCATCCAAAGCCCAAAAATTGAGAGAATAATAGTCGAAAACAAGCAGTCGCCCAGCGAGAAAGAAGAAAAGAAAACGAGAAAAACCTAAAGTTAGTAGAATATAAAAGTGATCCTTACCCTATTTCCTTAACTATTCTGCCTCCTGGTTTCTATTAAGAGCGCTTTTCTAAGTATTACCCGTCCCTCTAACGGCGGGGTAGTAAGCACCAAGAGACTATTAATCACAGGGCCTAATTACCTCTATATTACTAGCTTCCTCCTCTTTTCTCTATACTTTATCTCTCCAGCCTCCCTATTATCTTCTTTAGGAGTTTCTTGTACCTCTAGCAGCCTCGATCGTCTACCCTATGCGGGCCGCCGTAAGCTACGCACATCTCCGTACTCGTACCGTAGTTATCTTCCTTGTATCCGATGCCCGCGCACTTTACGCACCTCTCTTCACCTATGCATCGAAATTTCTGGTGGTCGTAGCTCTAGCATCGGAAGTAGCGCCGAGGGCGAGGCCAATATTTAAAGACGTTAGTGTACGCCGCTTCTCCGCCGATATCTATTACTCTGCTCTCTAGGAGCGCGTCCGCATCGCTTTTCTTCGTTAGGTAAATCACCGCTGATCCGTACGGTCGGTCGCTCGGCTTACTCAGCTAGCGCGCATGCATAATCTCCACCTCGTTCTCTTTGCTTATCAATTCGCAAGTATCTGCTCGTAGAGCTATGCGCTCCTTATTAAATACCGCCGTTTTGTTAATACTGTTTACCTTTACCGGGTTCTACTATCGGCCTCTTATCCTCGCGCCTCTAAATGCTGTCTTAAGTCAACCGCTATGCGATCTAACGGTTTCCTCGTTATCCTTAGTACGGAAGAGGAGTCGCACCTCGCCGCATCGCTCGTATACCTCGTTAGACCACAACACTTAATATTCTTAGTCGCTTCCTAGCCATCGAGCGCCCTCTGAAACCGCGCGCGTATATCTCCCGGCTTTGTGGTATCAATGTTGGCTTCGGAGAGATCGAGCTCGATCGCGGGCGGCGGCGATAGTAGTAACGGCGTGTTCGTAATCGCGGCTCGCGCTAGCATGGCTAGCATCGACGCTAGGCTAGTGTTCGCGGACGTTAGCGGCGTGGCGGGTATATTTTTAAGGGCGCTTGCGTAACTCGTGTTAATCTGCGACTGCGAAGTCAGGTTCCTGCGGGTCGTCTCGACGAGCGCCGCTATCTGCTTCTCTATCTTTCCCATGCGCTCTTCCATTTTAACCTACGTTTCCTCGGACGTCTCTAGCGCGCTGCGTAGCCGCATAATCTCACCTTCGTTGCTAGCCACTTATTCCGCAAGCGCTTCATTCCGCTCGGTGAGCTGGTTATTCTGCGCGACAATGATGTTGAGTAGGCCAATCACGTCGTCTAAGGTCGATTCGCTTGGTAGGTCGGGGACGGTAGTTGCGTAAGTTCTACGCTGCCTCGTTGGCTTGCCGGTGTAGAGGGCGTGATAGTCGGTTCGTCGGGCTTAGAGGCGCGCAGCGCGTCGCGACGCGCCAACGGTCGCGTATCCGCCCTCATCGTCCTCGTCCGCCGACATTGCGGGGCTAAGGCATTCATAGCGGCACATTGTTTCAGGGATGCACGGAAGCTTGCGGCGGGCACGAGCAGGTGACTCAGCGCAAGCGTTAACAATACGGCAAATAACCGCCATACCACTGCTTGGCGTAATAATTCCCCATCTACCACTGTTTTTTTTGCCCGTACCACACATATGACGTCGGCTCGAAAAATGACCCGAATGCCACTGTTTCTGACCCAAATGCCACTGTTTCATTAATGGCCTTCGCGCCTCCCCAGACGCTCTCGGGCAGTAGACAAAAGCAGTAGTTTTACATAAAAAAGGATAGATTAGAGTCTGTATTATAATGTCGTTTTTTTAGTGTTGGGCGGTAGGACTTCTTGTCATTCGCGTCGGAACGCGTCGACTCTTTAATCGCGTTAGACGCGTTATGAGCCATTGCGGTTTTAGTAAGGAGTACTCACTAAATACTGTAGGCTAACGGCCGCCTAGCTTATAGGGGCCAACCGCCCATAAGCCGAGGGTCAACCGCCTGTTGGCGCGGGCCGCTAAATTTTATTAGGTCAGAATCGGTGGCATTTGGGTCGGAAACAAGTGGCATTCGGGTCATTTTTCGAGCCGAGGTCACGTGTGTGGTACGGGCAAAAAAAACAGTGGTAGATAGGGAATTATTACGCCAAGCAGTGGTATGGCGGTTATTTACCGGTTAACAATATCATTAACTACATTAGCTAGGAATCCTGGCGCTTAGAGGTAAATCGCTCAGATCCTTAGAAGCGTCCGCTAATGGGTCCATATAGGGCCCAAGTCCTGTTACGTTTTTCGGCGCTAACATTTTGCCACTAAACTATCCCATTGGCTTAGGTAAAACTCCGGGCGCCTGCACGGCGCTAATCTTCGGATATAGATTTCTCCGAGCCTTACAGCAGAGCCTATATGTTTAAGGGTTCGTCCAGGTTAGTAGATACGCCCTTCTCCATCATAAACATTCTTTTTTACCCACCAAAGTGACCCTTAAATCAAGGAGTACTGCGCGATATAGCGGATCCGATCGGTGCCGCTTCTGGAATCTTAGCTCTAGTAGCTTTTGGCTTCAGTGCCTCTAAATCCCTCTACCAAACAATCGAGAGCCTTAAGGACCATCCGCGGAACGTGCGAGAGCTAAAACAGGAAGTCGAGGCGCTAACGAACGTCTTACAGTCCCTAAGTAAGTTCGTCTCAGCGAACGATGTCGATCTTGCGGCACTTAAGCTGCCCCTCTCCCGATGTGGCAAAGCGTGTAAGGAATTTAAGGATGTAATCGTCAAATGTACGGCAAATTCCGAGGGTTCAAGAATTAGCGTCCGTGATTAGGCGAAATTGAGGTATATAGGATCAGACATCAATGGGTTCAAAGACATCATTGCGGGCTACAAGTCCACCATCACCATCGCCTTGGGCAGCGCCACTCTGTAAGTTCGATATTAATACCTTTTTTTCTACTATGAAAGTAGCTGATCTGGTACAGCCGTATAACCAAGGTCACTGCCGATTTCCTGGGTGAATACAAAGAAATGATTCGCGAAACTAAACTCGATCTTAAAGAACGCCTGCACGACGTAGACCAGAGACTGCAATATCTTAGCTCCCGGGAAACATGGGCTTCAAGAGAAGACGTCGCTGAACGACAACGTATTCAAGAAGAGAGAGACAGTACGCAACAGTGTCTTAAGATCTGTATCCAAGCTTCTGCGTACCTCGATGGCCTCCAGCCCACTGCGGTCACAGATGTATTCACACCTGCGGATTCGAATGACAGCTCTACTTCAACTACCAAGGGTGTCTCCTCTCGCTTCATTACAGCAAACACGTTGAAAGACTACAAGGAGAAGCTTTTAGACACCGTTTCGAAACTCGAAAGGAAGCTCTCGGATATCAAAGATCTACAGAGCGACGATTCTCAAATTACCAGAGCGACCTTTGTGCCACGAACGGCGGAACAGGACAGAATGCAGGAGGAACTTAAAAGCATTAAGCAATGCTTGGCCATATGCACCGAGGCATCTAGCGAAGCAAACCAGCAGCGAACGAACGTCTTCGAAGATGTTTCTATAGCCGAGGATGGGCAGCAAGTGCTCGTCTCTACGATCGGAGATCTGATACGCGCGCAGCGGGTAACTGCAGGGGCCAGATCATCCCAGTGGTTTGGTCAAATGTCGGACACCTCTCTTCAACAAATCTCCCGCGATCGAAGTCAGACAACTAGCGACAAAGCTACAGAGCAACAAAACAGAGATGGAAACCCATTCGAAAACCGATACGGTAAGGGCCGTAATTTGAGCCCAGCAAACGCGAATTTTGGTGCCAGAAGCCAATGAAAAGGCTCACCACCGGAACTTCGCTCATGGTATTGCGGCGTAGCCCAGGAAGCGGAGGAGGAGGGAACTGAACTAAGGAGGTCGGGCCCACTGCGGGAAGGTCCAGGCTGTGCCGGCCTTGACCACGCCAGTGACTCAACAACTCCGTGACCAGGACGCCAAGACCTATCCACCAAACCTAACCACCAGAATACCAACGGTTACGGCTTGTAGTCACAACCCTCATCCCCTTTGTATGTAGGCAGTGATCGTTCATAGTAGATAGCACCCTCGTGGTCAACCTTAATTCGTTCATACCCTAAATAATTAGTGTAAACCTCCCTTGCCAATCGCAACGGCCCCCCGAAAGCCTAAGCTACCCAAAACATACGTCTCATCTCCCCCAGAAAGAGTGTCGGCGTAACACGTAAGCTAGTGTCGAACTTTGAGTGAGGCCCCTTAGCCTCGTATCAAGTGAGGTCAGAAAAGAATGTGAATTTCTGCCTCGTATTTGAAGAGAGGTGAAAGAGTGTCTTTATATATAACTTCAGACAGTATAACCGAGGAAGTCAGATATCCGAGGAAGTGCTATACCGAGGGTGTTGGGTATGATGATGCCTTCCATGTTTCCGATAGAAGATTCGTGAAACTGAGATGCCTAAGGAGTGATGCCTTAGAATAGAGGGGATACTGGTTGACAGCTAGAGTAGCTAAAGTATCGCTATATCATCTCTTTCCATCAGCTTAGAGCGAAAAAGTGAAAATAACGCAGTTTCTTCAAAGTTGTAACAATCGAGACTCTGTACTAGGGCCTGATGCCAAAAGCTAGTCAATGCACTCTAGAAGGAATGGCCATTACTTTGAGTGGGAGGAAACAACGTGATGTTCCTGAGCGTTTGTGGCCCGTGGATTCTCGATAGTCACCCTCTTCCTATCCTCAGTCGACTGCCTCCTCTCCGTTTGCCTGATTGATGTCCTGAATTCCTCGATGGGAAACGCTGCAAGAAGGATGGCAGACTGAGACCGCCTCTTGTGACGATTATCTGCCGAATTCAAGATTGGTTTTTGTCAACCATCATCACCATTTGCCGTTCTTTCTTGCCGTTATTGTTTGCTTTTTACAACCCAAAACAATGCTCAAAACAACGCGTTATTGCTGCATTACTCACTCCACGCTTGATCTTAACGTGCTTCACCACTCAGTGGGCCACACCGGTCATCGGGCCACCCCACCAACACCAAATTGCTTCTTAGTACAATTATTTCGCCACAACGCCTTTAATTTCATCAAAAACCCTATCTAACTACTCTTTGTATATTAGGACATCGGCGAATCTTGTGGCCTTGCAAATGACAATTACTACACGTCGGCGGCGCACGTTGTCGTATAGCTGTCGCCTCCCGTTAATCAGCCTCTTCCTCCCTATTTTCTATCCCGTGAACTAAAAACTGCCCCTGCTGAGCCTGTAGAGCAACTCCCTGTGCAATATACCTTCGCCGGTCTTGCTGCTTTTGTTTTCGCCGTTGGTTAGTCGCACGAAGCTCCGAATTCTCTTTTGCAAGTATCACAGCTGAATGCATCGCCATCTGGCATCCCTTGATAAGTTGGCTGAATGCTTGGTTTGTTGGGCTCTGGCATTGACGCTGGATGAGATCTCGTACGAGCCGAGTCTGCTGCTCCAGTTGAGCCAAAGTATGAGGTGTTTCTGACGTCCATTGAGGTGTTTGTCCATTAGCCGTCCCTGGTAGAGAGGGTGTTTTTGGTAACGGTAGTTAAGCGACGATAATACGCGTTGTGGGTTGTACGGTATAAGCCCGGTGGCTTAAAATCCACTTCTGATGTTTTGATCCGTAAAGGTATCGAGGTGTTTGCCTAATTAGGGTAAATGATAGGTAGATATATTGATTAAGTATATATGAGCATTTTGCGGAAGGAACATTTCAGTGTTATTATAGCAGCGTTATTGACGGAAGCAACACGCCTTAATTATTCCGTAGCTATGACCACCTACACCCATTCCCCATTCTCATCGCCTGAAACCATCGCAAGCCATACAAATGTCGGCCCCGCCCATCGAGACCTGTCAGACTTTTGATGAGTAGAGAGTGAATTAATAATACTACTAAAGAATGTAACGAGTGGTGGGGGAGGATCCCCTTGATGCTACAGTGTTAGACTAGCAAGCCACGGACAGTCCTATAACGCTTAACGTTTGACAAGACTCTTTATGGCAAATTGATCGAGCTGCCCCCGCCACCCCAACGTACTTTAGAGAGGCCAATGTCAACAACAGAAAATACAGCGAAGGCGGATTAGGGGCAAGCAACTCCTCCGGGGAGAACGTGGACTGAGGTCACGCAACTCCACGAATGCGCACTAACTCCTATCTTCGGTAGGCACTGGAATATTACAGGAGCATATCGATCCACGCAAAGAAGACATTACTCTACAAAAGCGCCCGCATAGTTAGTTTATCATATACAAGCGCTTAGATAGAGAATCACTCTCGGTCGTTGCTTCCATGGCGTTGCAACCGATACGGAAGACACTCACAAAACAACCCGGGTAATAGTCGCGCAAAACCACTCAATACTTCCGCTTTAACTTTCCGTATGGCATCAAGAGAATCAGACTGGATGAACTGGGTGGGTCTATCTAGCGAGAAAACCAGAGCAGAAATGACGGAAGCCGCCACCAAGTACCTGTACGACCGCAACGTCGACGGCGAAACGCTTAAGGCTGCTAGAGAGCTCGTCCTGAACTATATCTCCGCGCATGCACCGAGCGCTGAGAAGCCTTCGCCACCCACTACGTTCACTACTACCCCGGGCCTGCCTGTGCCGAGGGTAACGGCGGCGCGCCTGGCGGTCGCACTTTCAAAACGAGAGATGACCTCCGAAGACACCCACTCAAGGCCCACGACTTCATACAGCATATCCCCGCCCGCCTCTACGAGGGATCTGTCGCCCAGGGTAAACGCTCCACGTCGACTATTTTCGCGCGTGTGTGCTACGTTAAGGGGTGCTAGTTCTGCGTCACGATTTGCGAGAACGTCGACCAGCTTCAGAAGCACATCAAGGAGAAAAGCATGCTATCAAAATCGGCGTGCGATTTAATAATAGAGGGCTGTCTTAAAGAATAGTTGGATCGTAGTAGGAGTTAAGATACGAGACGTGGGAGGAGTAAAATCAGGAGATCATGCCAGGAATAAGACCGCAGGTACAAGGTCTATTAAACAACGGAGCGGGAGAAGGGACGAGTTGCGGAGCCATAGTACGAGAGTAGTAGTTAAACGAGACGGAAATGCATCCGACGCTAACTCTGTAAGCGATATATACGCCAAAGAATATTGCCTGCTGCTTTTTATCGTCGGGAGTTCTATCCCGGGCGCCACAGTCAGCCGACTTTCCAAGCCAAGTTCTAAGAGCTATCTAGCGCATAGACAAAAAAGTACGCGGTTTCTATCGACAACCAATCATTGGGTTCGGGGAGGAGCGGCCGCGGCTATCCCGCTCGCACATTACACATAGCTAGAAGTGGCTGCTTGGGAAGCTGCCACAGCCTCCTAGTTCCCTAATTTCTCAAGCTCAAAAGTGGAATACTATATCCCATATAATGCCCTATTGGACGAGATCTAAGCATATACGGCTACGTCAATCCTACCAACTTTATTATAATTTTTTTACGATTAATTGATGCGTCAATAGCGCACTTATGCACTTCACACCCACGACCAGACCTAAGACGGTCGGTGCTATTCCGCCGCCTCCTAGAGTAAGCCCAAATTTTAACCATCCCGAGAATAAAAGTTCCGAAGTCTTTATTATAAATATCCTTCTACCTATAATCGCGACATTCATTCTTCTCTTACGTCTATATACGAGGCGTTTTATTGTCCACAATGTTGGTGCCGAAGACTGTAGGTGATCGTATTAAATAATGCTTGCATTTACTAACTTATTAGACGCAATTATGTGTGCAGGAGTATAGCTTAACTAAATCTACTTTCTAGAGAGTACTTACTTACATTTAGATATTCTTATCAGCTCCTAGCTTGGGGGTTCACAGTGGCCATTTTCTTTAGTAAGATAATAATAATCTAGGTAAAACTCTCTCGTGTGCTAATATATATATAGGTATTCACTATGGACTAGGCGTATATGCGTAGGACATTCCTCTTTCTAAGTATCTCCATTTCCGAAAGGTAGGGTATGCTTTAGAATAAAACGTGTGAACAGCGCCCTAACAATATATATTTACTAGGCACTAGCTCCCATTCCAACGCTTTAGGGATTAGCAATAATGTCCGCCAAGGTTTCTATTCTATACTTCTACCTACGGTTCTCGATTACCAGAGGATCTAAAGCATTAGTATTTATAATAATAGCAATCGTCATCTTGTACTCTCTTGCTGGATCTTTCGTAATTCTATACGGCTACCAACCGATTGCTAAAACCTAGGACCCGACCATCACTTACGGCTCATACATGGATTATTTCCCCCTTACGGTCATGTACGCAACAGCAAATGTCTTTACAGACCTTACGCTTCTAGTCATACCTATATTTCTCTTTAGGAAAATACCGCTTCCGAGACGCCAGCAAGTAGGACTCGTATTTATCTTCATGACTGGAGGACTGTAAGGTCTTTTCAAGAACATCAAGAAGCACTAAAATCTAACAGCCAAGTAGCGCTTTAGCAGGTAGTATCGCTCGACTTAAGAAAGTTGTTAAACCATCTCCCCTAGATTGGACATGGTATAATAATTCTAATTTTCTTTAGATATAAGTAGGAAGATATACTTCTATAGTAAGGTTTAATACTAACATATACTTAGGATCATCGAGATCTACTGTAGTATCGTCGCTGCGTGCCTGCCTCATACAAAACTATTTTTGCGGCAGTACTTCCTTAAATTACACGGCTCGACCTTCTCTTCTTCCTCCAGCATAGCGAAATTCACTTTACGCTAGTCCCGAAACCGCACTCTTCAGTCATATAATAGTAATAAGAGTCAGACGGACATAAGAGTAGAGAGGCCGGACGATAAGATCCCGTTAGAGCCTAGAACGAATAAGGTAAAAGATAACAATAACGAAGTGAGCCACAGAGAAGAGTCAACTTTTTCTACCCACACGTTAAATCAGGTCGTTTAAAGCAGGAATATAGCAGATACGCTTAGCTTTGCGCTAGCGTACGCTCTCTTAGTTTCCTTATTTAAGTAGTATTAACTATTATTACTATTTACCGTTGCTTATCCCCTGTGTTCCACGCCGTTGGCCACCGCCCCCCTTCAGTGCACCAACGACACGGATTTAGTGCACCAACACACTAATATTGTCCACCAGGGCCCCCTAGTAGGTGAAAGCCATATCGTTGGTGCACCAAATGCCGATCTATAGGGGGAGGTGGTGTTAAGCCGTGCGCGCAGGGGTAAAACGCAGAGTTTTTATCCGTCAACGCCATCTACTCAATAACGTGACGCAAGACTCGCTTATAAGAAAGAGCCTTAACGAGGACTAAAAGAGGGATAACTTTCTTATTTATATATAAACTTATATAGAAATTGCAATCGATCTCCGCTCCCTAGCCTAGAAACTTAATACTAAGACCCTATAAGACGTGTATACGGCTTAACGGTACGTCTCCGCGGCCACCCGCCAAAATACGCAGGAGGTGGTATAGAAGATAACGTAAAACCCCCTCCCCCTATAGATCGGCATTTGGTGCACCAAATCCGTGTCGTTAGTGCACCAAACAGGGGTAGTTAGTGTTAGCGTCACGTCGGTAACAATAGAAGAAAATAAGAGAGGTCCGAAATAAAGATTGCGCTACTTTACCGCACCCCACTTGCAGATAAAAATATTTAGAATTCAATAAAATGAATGCTAGTAGGTAATAAGCCTAGCATAACCAAGGAGCTTTTGGCGATCTATAGGACAAACAATAACACTCTTCTTAGAGATGCATTTTAGGTAATGACGATATAGGTGCTTTTTTAAGTCCCTTCTACTATAAAACTCCTTCACACGCTTTCCGATCAAAAGTTCCCGATCTCTAAGGCAAAGAAAGCATTGTGTGGGCTTACACCGGAGTGTACGAGAGCCCCCGGTCCTATTTAGAGGTTTTATCGGATCCGCAGCCGTGTCTTTATATCGCTAACCTATTTTATAAGTGGGGTAAGCTGAAGTATCTTATGTGTTACTTTCTTTAGCTCCACATAAGGTAATAAGGGCGGTAATTGCACGTATTATGCGGTACTTATCTTCTTCGTACGTCGATTCAGGGATCGTAAAGAGTATATAATATACGCGAGCTCTTGTTAGAGGGAGATGCCCGCCTAAAGTTTACCGGGGGACATCGACCGGCCGATTATAAAGCTGGTCCTAGATATCCGCGATAGCCTAATCTCTATTAAAGTCCTTCTTAAGCTTATCGAGCAGCGCTTATCTTTGCCGTCGTTTTTCTCTCTAGTAAGCGAGAACCGCGTCGTGTCTAGCGCTTCGAAGACTCGAGAGCACTGCCGGGAGAACCTTCAAAAGCTTCGCCCTTACTAATTCCTAACTAATTTTGTCTCTCTTCTCGCCTAATATAGCTACTTTCGGATGCTTCTCGATGCCCGCTAACTGCTTAGCAGTAAGATTCCGTGGTCTTCTTAGATCTATCGAACGCCGTATACCGCTCGCCGCCCGCATTACTGCCGACTAAGGTACTATTCCTCGATAGGCGGCTTGCGTATCTACGCTAATATACCGTAGAAGGTAATGCTTCTAGAAGACGTCGGACTTAGAATGCTATATAATAAGGTTCCGTAAGAAGTCGCTAATCTTATCTAATACGAAGGTTTATTAGCTTATTACTCAACTTTGCGGAAGGACGTAGTATAAATTTAGATTCGAAATAAGAAAGAGTTAGCATATACTACAACTATTAAAAGCCTTCCCTACTGCGTACCGGAGAACGTAAGGGTGGCAGATCTTCTTTATCCCGGTAACGTCGCCAAGTTTCCTAAGCCATGGGCGGACTGTGCTGTCAGGCAAAGATTGCGCAGATATCCTAGTACCATAGACGGTCTAATAGGACTTTCGGAAGACATAAAGGTCGAGCACACCCTCTTTCTACGGGATACGGGCCTCTATTAATCCATCGATTACTCTCAGTTTAAATAGCGCTTCAGGCCCGACGAGATTTAGAGCTGCAAACGCTCTATCGCTAAACGCCAAAGCCAAGAAGTACGCGTATAGAGAGAGTACTAGACACGGATCGTATCTAATTTCTAGTATAGAAAAGGTGTTGCTAATTCCTTTATTAGCCATCTACCAGGAAGACCTTAGGTATATATAATAAGGTTACCTGTCTTTTGCACCAAGATAACCTTTAGTATATTCGTAAGTTAACTCGATCAATACGAGGGGTCGCTGCCCGCCCGCGGGGTCCTAGATAAGAGTGACCTGTACGTCACGATAGCGGAGAGCCAAGAGCGCCCCCGGCCTACTACCCGTAATGCCGGCCAGTAACATAATAAGCGAAAGCTGCGTGCGGTACCTCTCGTAGTCAAAGGTCATCTCCGTCGAGACCCATAGCGTCCTAAGAACCTCGAACAGATCCTCGACGTGCATCGCAACCTTCTCCCTCTTCTTCGTTTGCAACCCGAAGTCTTTAACCAATCTTTACAGAACCTTTAGAAGCCTTAATTAGTATCCTAGAGTCTATAGCCTGGAGCCTCTAAGAGAACTTACGCCTTACGTTTGCCGGATAATAAGCTTATCAAGCTTAGAGCCGACCTTGCGCTCGCGGACCAGACAAAAGACCTTCCAGTAGGTTTCTAACGTTCCCTTGGCGCGCAGAGTCCTCTTGCGGTAGCTAAGCAGCCAGAAAAAGAAGTTATAAAGTAGCCTTATATCGACATTTTTAATAGTAGCTTTATTATTAAGCCCTCGGATAGCGCAATAACTGCCCGTAGAAGTCAGCTCGATGGCTTTAAAGTAAGAAATTACACTTACCGCATCCATAGCCCTTCTACCAGCTTAAGCAGTATTTTACTGCTATTACTATATATTCTCTAAGTCAGTGTCGTTTCGTCAAATGTCGCCTCGATACTATTAAGATCCTCTGCGCTCAGCATATCGGCGGTTAGAGTTATTGGGCGAGACCTATGTCCTGCTAAGGCTATAGACGCGCATTATTGAGACATAATCGCTAAGTGTTCCGAAGGATAGCCAAAGGCTTGTGGCGGTAACGGCGAGGAAGTAAGACAAGCACGTTAATGAAATAAGATAAGGTCAATAAGGTAAGTGTTATCGAATTCTAAGAGCTGCGTGCGTATCGAATGCATGCATTGAATAGGGGAAGAGGAGTTTATATAGATGTACGCTAGCTGTAAAAGCGCCCTATTATAGGCAACGGCGCAGCCTCTAGCAGTCCTAGCGCAGCAATACATCATTGCTCGTTCGGGCTAATAAATAGAAAGCATCGATTAGTATCAGCTAAACGATCCTTGCGTACTGTGTAGCGCTTGTCTGGGATGTCACGGTGATGGGTTACGCACGGTGCTGGGGAATGATTTTGGTGTGGTGACAGGGGTCTCGTCGTTAGCGCTATGCGCCCGCTTAAAGCGGCGACGGATTCGCTAGCCGAAAAGCTGTCCGAAACGGAGGTGAAGACCGCCGAAAAAGGCAGCCTGTTAGCCGTCCACTCATTACATATAGTATATATTTACGAAAGTACTAGTTCTAGGTATCTATAACCCTAACCTATCTATTATAGTCGAGACCGACGCCTTCGACTACACTATTAGAGTAGTCCTTAGCTAGCTAAATAAGTAAGGTAGACTATACCCCATCGCCTTCTATTTAAAAAAAATATTAGGCCCCGAAAAGAACTATAACGTCTACGATAAGAAACTTCTAGCTATTATTATAGTCTTTAAAGAATAGAGACACTACCTAGAAGGGGCTAAATACTAAATTATAATATATTACGACTATAAAAACCTATTATACTTTACTACTACTAAGAAACTAAACCGATAATAGATTAGATAGGCTAAAGAGCTAGTATTATACGATATAAAGATTATCTATAGAAAGGGATTTAAAAATACTTACGTAGATGCGCTAAGTAGACGAGCTAACTATATTAAGAAAAAGCTAGGTCTATAACCTATAGTACTTAATATATAGAAAAATGGGTCTTTTATACCCGCTAGCCGTAGCCGCTAGATTACTACTATTTATAGCATCGAATAGATATAGCTTAAGAAAGAACTAGACGACTTACTTATCTCGGTTTAACGACTAGCCCTAGTAATATACCTAGAAGATAACGAATAGAAGCGTAAGATCTAAGAAGCCTACGTAAATAACGTAACAGCTTAAGAAATTAAAGAACTCGAAAACGATCCCCGAGTAACTAAAAATATAGATAGTATAATTCTATTTTTAGAATTAGTCTACGTTTTAGTTAAACTACGGAAAGAACTCGTAAAAGATATATATAAAGCCCTAGTATATAGTTATTAAGAAATAAATAAGATAATAGAGTAAATTACGAGAAACTACTACTTCTTAGGGCTTAGAAGAATCGTCTAATAAGTAGTCTTATAATATAACCTCTATATTAGAAGTAAGACTATAAGATACGTACTCTATAAATAGCTTTAGCTACTACTAATACTAAAGCACTCTTAGTAGTCTATCTCGCTAGACTTTATTATAAACCTATCTAAGTTAAGAGAGCTACTTACTAAGATTAAGTATAACTTAATTCTAGTTATCATTAATAGAATAATAAAGTATATATATTACTTACTATTTCTTAAATTAGTAAATATAGAAGAACTCGCCTATATATTTCTTAGAATAATTTTTAGTAACTATAGATTACTAGAAGAACTTATATTAGATAGAAATTAACTATTTATATTTTAATTCTAGTAATCGCTTACTCGATAGCTTAGCGCTAAATATAAGCTCTCTATAATAGTATACCTATAAATAGATGGCTAGATGGAATAAATAAACTAAATACTAGAGTAATACCTACACTATTACCTTAACTACGTATAAGATAATTAGGTCAAGCTACTACTACTCGTTTAATTTATCTATAATAGCTTAAAAGTATTAGTTATATAAGAATTACTATTCTATACTAACTATAGATACGAACTAACGGTCTATAGATATCCGATACTAAGCAAGTTATTAGCCTAGAAAGAAATTCTTAAAGTAGACTAGCTAAAGGCACTCTATAAATAAATATACCTAGACCTAGAATTTATAGCCCTATAAATAAGTAAATACTATAATAGACGGTACTAGAAGGTACTAAAGCTAAAAAGAGAAAATAAAATTTACCTTCTTAGTAAAAATTTTAAATAAAAGAAGAATGACCGACCGAGTAAAAAATTAGACTTTAAAAAAGTTAGCCCCTTCGAAATCGAGAAATAAATTAGAAAGGTTAATTCCCGCCTTAAATTACTAAATACTATATAAATATACCTAGTATTTTATATTGCTCTACTTGAGCTAGCACCCTAAGACGCTACGCTAGTACACTATACGAAGAAAATAATACTTAAAAACCTAGATGCTAATAAAAATAAGAAATAAAATATAGAATAAGTCCTAGATAGTAGCTATATTAACGGTTAGTTCCGATACCTTCTTAAATAGAAAGAAGATTAGAATAATACCTAGAAACTACTAGAACTCTATAACTATTAAAAACTTATTAATAAGTTCTATTATTAAAACCTAGATCGACTAACGTCGCCGACTCGTTATATATAAAGAACTTAAAGTTAAAATTAATAAATAAAGATAACCGCGCTTAATTAACTAATCTAAAATCCTCAGGTAGCGTAGAACCTAAACTAATACTAGGAGACCTAATAGACTAGAACGACTCTATAGCGCTATTAGCTAAGGCATCGCTACGTAAATGCTTTAACGACCGCCCCTCCTTAGTATCTTTAGGGTTAGAGGTACTCCTAGCCTCTAGCGCTTCTAACTTTCTAAGTATATTAATCGCATCCGACTTGCGCTATAGTATTAGAGTAGTATAATACTTAAGTAACTTCTACTACTTCTTAGTACGAGAAAGACTAGAGACTATCTTTTAAAGCTAATTCTTAAAGGCTATATATTCGGAGTATGCCTTATCTAGAGCACGATAAAGATGTTTAACTAAAGAAAAAATTAGTAAGTATATAAGGTAATTAAAAAAAAACTAATAGTCGAAATTCTTAAGACTACTAGTATTATAACTAGTATGCTCGGTATAATAATATTTACTATAACGTAAGAAACCTAAGGCCACGTAATATACTACCTTAGGCTCTTTAGCCTTTTACTAAGTATTTAGAAGTAAATATTACGAATAAGAAACGGGTATCGCGATATCTAGTAAATTAATCTTCGTATCTAGAGACTTATACTTAGTCTTCTATAAATCACGCTTTTGTTTTAGAGATATAGTGGGAGGCTTATAGCGAGAGAAGAAAATTATTAAGGCTTAACCTTAGAATAATCGCTAAAAGGTTTATTACGCTATATATAAGAAGCTAGAACTTAAGAAAAGAAGAAGAAGAGGAGAGAGAAGATTAACTTAAATATATAAAAAAGGGAACGTTACGTGACTACCGAGGATTCTTCTAAGGCTTCTCCATTACTGGGCTTCTAGACTATAACAAAAATAAGAAAATAAAAAAAGCCTAAGATATAGATAAATAGATAAATCTTTAGACCGAAGATCCTTAAGAGAAAAAATAGTATTACGAACCCTACGGGTATTAGTTCTACACGAGCAAATATTTCTTAAGGAATAGAAACTCTTACGGGAGGAAATTCTATAGGAAAATACTAACTATAGAAAAATAATACTTAAAGAGCTTAGTTAGAAAGTAGACGACGCGATAGAATCCCGTAGAAAAATAACTTTCTTAAGAAAATGGTTCCTATATAGAAAGGCCGAAGCTATAATTATAAGGGACTATAGTCTAGTAATATAATACTTTCTTAGTAAGGGTCGTAGGCAGAATCTAGAAAGCCGGTAAAGAGGTACGTTACGCGATAATAAATAAGGTAGATATCGCTATCGTTTATAGAAGAAGATTAAAAGTTAAATTCTAGAAAGTAGGCGTTAGTACCCTAGTTATATAGGCCCTATAAGGACCTACTAGAATTAACTTAATCTAAGAATACTAATCTAATACTATTAATCTAGCTACTTTAATCCAGCTATATTAATCTAGATTATTATAACTCTTCTATAGTATATAAATATACTTATTAAGTAATACTTTAACCTTCGTAGTTAACTTAAGATTTTAATATAGACTTATTAGAGATAATAAGCCTAACGCGTATTACGCTCTAATCTATTATATAATTACTATCTATTATTCTAATTCTTTACTCTTCTCTTATTCTTTAAGGTAAATCCTACTGTTACCTAACCCTACTAGGCAATTCTAAAGCCTAGTAGAAGAGGTCGTCGTTATATAGAGTACTAGGTAGTAAGATAGAATTAGCCTACGATATAGAGAAAAAGTAGTACTATAAAACTATTTATTATAATATTATAAATTACTATTACCTATTCTCGGTTGTCTAGCTAAATAGCCTTTAGCTTACTAACCCAGTCGGAGTATATAATAACTATTCTAGGCCGAATTATATCTATTATAAAGCCTATTTTATTAAAGTTATAGAAATTATAGTCTTAGATACTATACTTTATATATATATTAACGACTAGAGAGAACTATATACTTAATATATTAGAATCTTCTTATAAGGCCCTCTAGTAGTTATAGATATAAGAGAAATATATACGGAGCTCTAGGCATCGTATAATAAAGTAGTTAGTCTAGTACTTTCTAATGCATCGCGCATTATACTTTATTATTAATAAATTTAGAATATCTTTAACGTTAGCCCTTCGAGGCGAAAATCCTTGGGAATCTAGATTAAAAATATATTAAATAATTACCTCCTCTTCTATAGTCGTTAGAGTAGACCGCCTATTGCGAGTATCCGCCCTTAGAGTCCTCCTAGCTAATCTATTACTAAGTATACTCTAAGGAATATCATAGAGCTTAATAAGCTATTATAAAGTTAATTAGAATATTATTTACTTCGCCTTAATTATAAGAATAATATAAGACTTAAGAGTAAGAACCTATATTATTATAGTAAAAAAAAATACGTTATAAAGTTAAAGTAGTAGTAGTAAGAAATCTTATTCGACTTAATAATATATTTAACTTAATAATAAACTATATTAGTTTTTATTATAGACTAAGTTTTTCTTATTAAATTTATTAAGTAGAAATAGCTCTTTCTTCTTTTAATATAGAATCTTATATTATTCTATAAACTTATTATATATAAAGTTTTTATTTAATTCTATATTAATTAGAATTTTAATAGATACTTTATTAAGTATTCTCTATATTTTAAATTATTTTTATAGATTTAGTTTAGTAGGAATTTTTATATTTAAGATATATAATACTATATAAAAAAACCTAGACTATAGTTTTTAGATATTAATTATATCTAACTTATACTATAATATTAAGGTAGTATAATACTTAAGTAACTTCTACTATTTTTTAATATAAGAAAGACTAGAGGCTATCTTTTAAAACTAATTTTTAAAGATTATATATTTAAAGTACGTCTTATCTAAAGTACATTAGAGATGCTTAACTAAAGAAAAAATTAGTAAGTATATAAAATAACTAAAAAAAGACTAATAGTTAAAATCTTTAAGACTATTAGTATTATAACTAGTATATCTAGTATAATAATACTTACTATAATATAAGAAATCTAAGGCTATATAATATACTATCTTAGACTCTTTACTCTTTTACTAAGTATTTAGAAGTAAATACTATAAATAAGAGATAAATATTATAATATTTAATAAATTAATCTTTATATCTAGAGACTTATACTTAGTTTTCTATAAATTATGCTTTTATTTTAAAGGTATAGTAGAAGGCTTATAGTAGAAGAAAAAAATAAGAAAATAAAAAAGTCTAAAATATAAATAAATAAATAAATCTCTAGGCTAAAGATTTTTAATAGAAAAAATAGTATTATAAATTCTATAGATAATAGTTCTATATAGATAAATATTTTTTAAAAAATAGAAATCCTTATAAAAGAAAATTCTATAGAGAAATAATAATTATAGAAAAATAATATTTAAAAAACTTAGTTAGAAAATAAATAATATAATAGAATTTTATAAAAAAATATTTTTCTTAAGAAAATAATTTCTATATAAAAAGAGTAAAAGTTATAGTTATAAAAAACTATAGTCTAGTAATATAATACTTTCTTAGTAAGGGTCGCAGGCGGAATCTAAAAAACTAATAAAGAGATATATTATATAATAATAGAGAAAATAAATATCGCTATTATTTATAAAAGAAAGTTAAGAGTTAAATTTAAGAAAATAAATATTAGTATCTAAGTTATATAAACCCTATAAAGAATCTACTAAGATTAACTTAATCTAAGAATACTAATTTAATATTATTAATCTAGCTACTTTAATCTAGCTATATTAATCTAGATTATTATAGCTTTTTTATAGTATATATATTAAGGCTTAACCTTAGAATAATCGCTAAAAGGTTTATTGCGCTATATATAAGAAGCTAGAACTTAAGAAAAGAAAAAGAAGAAGAAGAGAAAAGAGAAGATTAACTTAAATATATAAGAAAAGAAACGTTACGTAACTACTAAGGATTCTTCTAAGGCTTCTCTATTACTAGGCTTCTAGACTATAATATTACCCCCCCCTTTCTTCTTAGTGTCCCGGGTTTAATTTCTAGTTGGGGCAGTCATTTTTAGTCATTTTAGGGGTATATAAGGTAAAACAGCGACTCTAATATTTAATAACAGCTATATGGCGTAGTTAAAAACTTAGCTAACCGGTAATATATGCGTTGTATACAACCGCATTAAGGTAGTAATATCTCGGAGTCGACTAGGACTGTAGAGTTATATTGGCTAGTTATCGAATTAAGGCCCTGTTAGTTAACAGGAAGAGGGTTATCCGGCACTAGCAGATTTCGTCTAGTAGTCTATAATGCCCGACTAGGTGACCTAGTACCGAGTTGCTCTAACGGGTAGCTATTCTACGGGGGCCGGCTCTAACGGGCTATTTACTATAGATTAACGGAAAGGATTAATATTACCTAGATCGAGCCTAGCTTCGGCCGGGCTAAACCGCTTGTCTTTTCTTTCTTTTTTCCTCTAGGTAGGTGTCTAGTGCTGCCGTGTTCTTTAGGGCAGTTATAGGCTCCTATATAGGCCTTACGTAACCTTTCTATTTAACTTAATATTATAGCTAGCGCCGCTATTACCCTAGCTTCTTAGCTATTCGTTCGCCTAGGATCGCTTCTACTACCTATTTATCTTAACTATCTACTTAGATAGGCGGTGGCTAGTAATCATCCTAAATCTAGCTTAGTAGAGGGTCTGTCCCAGCCGGTCTAAGGAGGTCTACGTTAAAGACGTTATGGACCGCACTAGATACGTCTAGCTTATAGCTATAGAATCCGATTATCTTAGTAATAATAAATTTGGCCGCCTTATTATCGAGCTTTTTGCTTAGCCGGTCCGTTCGTAGGTTTTTAAGGTTTAGCTATACCTTATTACCCACTTTATATACTAGTAAGGGGTTTTTATTACTAATTTACTTAACGTTCTTGCTTCTATTAAGTCTCTACTATAGACGCTTGCGCCTAATCTATAATCTTCTTAATCTTAGCGACGATAGCCTCGGCTCTAGCTACTAGGGACTATCCCTACTAGTCGCTTGGCTGTACGTCCTCGGGTAATTCGAGCGGCTTAAGGTAATAACCGTAAGAGAGAAAGAAGGGGCTTATCTAGGTAACTATTAACGTTCTCCCGTTTAGTGCTAGCTAGATAACTAGTAACTAATCTATCTAATCTCGTTAATAGTAATTAGCGAATAGGGCTATTTTCCGTGCTACCTTAGTATTTATTTATTCCGTTAAGCCGTTCGTTTGCGGGTGGTAGGCAGTTAATATTCGCCGCTTAATCTTAAGTAGCTAATAGATCCGTTACTATAAGAGGCTAATAAATTGCGTTCTTCTATCTAATACGATAGCCGCCGGTACCCTATGGTCCCGGTAGAAGTGACTAATAAAGAGCCTTGCGATAGTTTCCGTTTCTAGATTTACGCATGCCTCGAGGATAACCCCTTTTCCTAATCGGTCGGTTATTACCATAAGCATTTCGTAGCCGTTGCTTAATAGGAGTAGCCTAATAAAGTTAATCGAGATCTCGTACTACTATCTATCCGGTACTAGCAGCAGTTTAAGGAGCCCTTGTTTCCTATCCCTCTAGACCTTAGTCCTACCGTAGGTGTTATAGTTTCGGCAGAACCTTTAGATATCGTTAACGAATCCCGGCTAGAAGAACTACCTTACTACTAGGTTAACCGTTTCGGACCGTCCTGGGTGCGCGGCTAGGAGTAAGTCGTGTGTCTCCTAAATAATCCGTGTCCTTAGTAGTTCAGAGTCCGGTACCCATTTTCTTCCCCTGAATAGGAGGTCTCCTCGGTTGTTTAACAAGCATTTGGCTATTAATACCTTAATCCTACTAGATAGGTCTAGGGGAAACGTTCTATCCCCTTATTAGACCGCTTCTCTTAGCTGGTTTAGGATGTTATCTTAACTTTACGCTTCTTGCTATTGGTCTAGAAGTGCCTGTCCGTAGCCGTATTACCCTAGGTGTACTAAACGAGGTCTAGGGGCGTTTATAACCGTTAACTAATTCGTTATATCGTTGTTACCCAGTTGTAGGTCTTCGTTGTCCTAGTCGTTTAGTTCCTCTAGGTCTTCTACTGGCCCCATATTAAGGGTAAGTCCTTAACGAGCTAGTAGTAGTAGCTAGGCTATCCTCTACTCGAGCCTTTAATCCGTGTCCTGCGTGGGTAGGTCTTAGTCCCTTCTAGTAAGCGTATCTACTAATCCATTAGTTACTCCAGGGGTATATTTAATTATAAAAGAAAACCGGCTAAGCTCTCTCTACTATCGAATCTATCTTTCGGATAGTCTCCTCGCGGTAGTAAAGTATTCTAGATTCTTATAATTAGTAAAGATCTTAAACTAATTAAGCCCCTTTAATTTAGCATCCTATTAGCATAGACACTTAACTATCGCGAGTAGTTCTTTATCGTAGATCGGATAGTTATATTTAGCAGGGAGGTTCTTTTTTAAAAAGAACGCTACTAGACGTAGAAAGCCGTTATTATCGTACTATTAAAGGACGCCACCTATGTAGTATCTAGAGAAGTCCGTTGCGAGGACCGTCTCTCGTTCCGAGTCGAATTATATTAGCACCGGGGCGGTAATAAAAGTCTTCTTTAGCTTTATAAAGGCCGTATTAGCTTTTTCGTCCTATTAGAAAACCGTGCCTTTCTTAGTAAGCGTAACCAAGGGGTGCATTAGATTAGAAAATCCCTTAATAAATCGTCTATAAAAATTAGTAAATCTAAGAAAGCCTTGTACCCCCTTAATTATAGTTGGTGCCGTCTATTCTTAGATTGCTTAAACCTTCTCTAGGTCTATTTGAATGCCTTTGCCTGCCTCGATTATATAACCAAGGTACTTCGTCGACTGGACTTTAAATTCACATTTCTTAAGGTTAAGCTGGAGGCCTGCGGCGTCTAATTTAGCTAGTACCTTATTAACCTTCTCGCGATGATCCTGGCGAGAACCGTTCGTAAAGATTAGAATATCGTCTACGTAGGCTAAGACGAAATCGTCTAAGAAATCCCTTAACGTCCAGTTGATATACCGCTAGAAGGTACTCGGTGCATTAGCTAACCCAAACGGGGTAACAAGCCATTTAAATAGTCCGAATCGAGTTCTAAATGCGGTAAGCCATTCGTCACCTTCCTTAATCCGTATCTTATGGAAGGCGGCAGCGACGTCGAGCTTAGTAAACTATTTAGCCTTGCTAATCCGATTAAGTGTCTCCTAAATAAGCGGCAACGGGTAACGGTCCTTCCTAGTAATTCGATTTAAGGCTCGGTAATCGCAGCAGAAACGGAGCCCCCCTCCTGGTTTCTTTATAAAGAGGACAGGGGCGGCGGCGGGCGAGTTACTAACTCGAATAAAGCCTTTATTAAGGTAATCATTCAGCGTTTTACGAAGTACTAGGAGTTCGTCACGGGATATGTTATATAGAGGTCCCTATAGCGGTTCTAGTATTCGTCCATTAGTATCCTTTTCTAATTCGATATAGTAATCAATACTAGGCCGGTTAGGTGGTAATTTCTTAGCTTCTCTTTTCTCGAATAGGAGGTGCCGTTCCTAATAAATCTAGTACGGTAGATTAGCCTTAACGTTAACTAGAGCCTTCTCTTCTAGGGCCTTATCGATATTAGCGAGGCTTATAGTAAAGATTTAGTATCCTTTCTTCTTGCGTTGCTAGTATAAGGAGCGGAACGCGTGCGCTCTAATCGGTGTTTCTTAGGACTTAGGTAGATTAGCATCTTGTTTAACTACTAAGCCGGTGTCCTTAAAAGTAATCGTTCGTTCGCTTTAGTCCAGTATTACCTTTTCTTATACCATCCAGGGGTTGCCTAGTATAATATCGCAGCTAGTAAGCCTTGGAACGATATAAAAGAACATTCGTTTTTAATTATAGCCACTAATATCGACTTCTACCCAGGCTACTTCTATGATTCGCCATCCCGTAGGTGTTAAGCCGTCCAGTGTTCTCGAGGGTATTTAGATGCGCGGGAGTTTACAACGTTTAGCGAACTTATAACTTATTACAGCGTAGTATTTACAGCCAGTATTAGCAAGAGCTTTGCCAAAAGACTCTTTATCAACTAAGACTAAAGTAAGGAGTAAATTCTATTCCAATTTAGATTATTATCTTCGCTAGTCGGCTTGCATTACCCGTTTCTTCTCCTCTATTAGCTCCTGCCTACGTCTTTTAGCAGGAGCTACTCGTTTTCCGAATACTATAGGGAGGTATTATAATCTTCCACCTCCTCTAGCTCTGGTCCCTTAGGCTCTCCTTGTTGGGCTGGCCTTGCTATACGCTCGGGCCTCCGTGGTGGCCGCCAGGGGCATTGACTAACGCGGTGCGTAGAGTCACCGCAGCGGTAGCAGCGGTCCTCTTCTCTACGCTTCTACATTTCTTGGGCATCTACCTATTTGGCACGGCGCCCCTGGGCTGCTTTTGCTGATCTAGTAGGCTCCCAGTCCATATTGTCGCGTTGGGGCGACGTTGGTTTTGGCTGCCTGGGCCCTGGCTGCCTACCAGTGGACCCTACCGAGCCAATCTTATTTCGACCACGCCAATAGCCTTCCTGCCAGCCTTGCTGGGCTTTCTTTCCAGTGTTGCGTAGGTTGAACGCTTCCAGCTGGTCACTGACACGCTTTAACTTAGTGCAGTAATCCTCAAAGGACTGGCTTGTGCTTCCAAGGCCGATCATGCTTCGTTGCAGCTCTTGACTAAGCCCTGCCTCTAGGTAGGCCTTAAGAATTTCGTCCGGCTAGTTGGTACCTCCTGCTTCCAGTACAAGCTTGCGGAATTTAGTAAAATACTCCATAAACGGCTTATTCGTTTGGCGTAGCTTGTGTAGCTTGCGCTAAGCCTTCTCTTGTACATAGGGGTCGCCAAAAGATAGGCGTAGCTAATCTAGCAAATACTAAGCAGTTATACTACTCGTGTTAATACTAGCCTGCACCCACGGCTATAGCTAACGTGCTGCCTCGCCCCTAAGCTGGTTATAGAGTATAAAGAATTTCGTGGCTTTAGTGCAACTAGTATAGTCCACTAGGAGCTTTGCCTATGCTTAGGAGATCTAGGGTTCTAGCTCGTCCCTATTACCTAAAAATTCGGTAAGAGGGCTAAGGTTCTTAGTAGGGTTATCTTGCTAACGTAAGGTTGCATAATCTTATTCTCGTATTAGTTAACTAGGGTTTCGGGGCTCGTCTCCCGATAACTCTCTAATACTAGTCGTTTCACCTTTCTTTAGCTGATCCACCTTGCGTGTTAAGGAGGTAATTTAAGACATTATCTATTGCATTAACTATATTATCTCCTAAGACTCGTAAGGGCGCTACCCCTAAGCCTACTGCTCTTACGCTTGTCCTTAAGTATCCATTTCGATAGTTCCAGTGATTCCGGTGATTCCAGTGATTCCAGTGATTCCAGTGATTCTAGTGATTCTAGTGATTCCAGTAATTTTAATAAGACCGGTATACAACTATCTTTGCTTTTTAATAATTCCGTGAGATCGGTGTACAACCGTCTTTACCGTTTAGTAATTCCGTAAGACCGGTACGCGACCGTCTTTAACACTCGGTGTCCAGTAATTCCGTGTTTAATAAGTTCCTTGGGTATTAAAGTTCTAGCTAATGTTAAGGCTCAACCTTAGGATAATCGCTAAAAGGTTTATTACGCTACGTATAAGAAGCTAGAACTTAAGAAAAGAAGAAGAAGAAGAAGAGAAGAGAGAAGATTAACTTAAATATATAAGAAAAGAAACGTTACGTAACTACTAAGGATTCTTCTAAGGCTTCTCTATTACTCGGCTTCCAGACCATAACAATATAGATATACTTATTAGATAGTATCTTAACTTCTATAGTTAACTTAAGATTTTAATATAGACTTATTAAAAATAATAAATCTAATATATATTGTGCTCTAATCTATTATGTAATTACTATTTATTATTTTAATTCTTTATATTTCTTTTATTCTCTAAGATAAACCCTACTATTACTCGACCCTACTAGGTAATTTTAAAGCCTAGTAGAAGAGGCTACTATTATACTCTACTTAACTATCGCTAAGCCTATAATATTTATCTTATAAATATTTTCTAATCTAGTTTAGCTATATACTATACTAGTACTTCTTATATACTATAATTTAATACTTAGCTAAATAATAAAAAATATTTACTTACTATTACTACTATTACTTTTATTCTACTTAATACTACTATTAATATAAGGTTTTAACTAATATCTTTTATCTTTTTTTCTTTTATAGTAGTTTGCTACTTTTCTAATCTATTCTTACTCTAATTACTCTATATATTTAAAATAAGTTTAATTCTTTTCACTCTATTATTCTACTAAAACGCTTACTTTAACTAACCTTTGCTACTATATTATACCGCTATATATTATCTATCGAACGAAAGTGATATATTATTATAATTATATAAGCTTACTCTATAATATATCTAGATTTTATGCTAATTAGGCTATTCTAATCTAAGTATAATATACTTAGTATAATATACTATAATTCTAATCTACCTAGAAACTTTTTATATAAGTGCTAAGTATAATCTTATAGTACTATACTTATATTTTTTAGTTTAGGTACTCTATTCCTAAGTAAAAAGTACTAAGCCCTAGTATTTTAGATAAGAAATAGGGTGCCTATTCCCCTAACTATAGTATTAGTATATATACTATACTGCTTAGATAGCTTTGACCTTCGTGGTTAACTTTAATAATAATTTAGTACTAATTATTAGTAATATGGCCTTCGCACGTAGTACTTAGTCTTATTACGTATTTAACTTATTCTTACCCTCTTCTTGTACCCACTTAAGGAAAACCCCCCTCGATAAGTTTTCTCCCTCTTTGGTGTTTGGATCCTTAGAGGCAGAGCCCCGCTCGTTACAGAGACGTCTTGGGGATTAATGCCACGAGTGCCTTAGTAGCTAAGTAATTAAGTCGTTCATTCATCAATTCCGACCGATTAAGCGCGAATTCCATTATGATTTTATGAAAAACTCGATAAGACTTTGCGGTCCCACGAAACAAAACACTTTATCTGCAGCCAGGTATAGGTCATCTTTGAACTTGATCGCGACGAGACAAATCTTCGCTAGGAATTGCGAACTTCGTTACTGAGCATGGCGTGCGGTCGCGGAATGATCACAAGGCCATGATAGCCGGCAGAGATTATGCGGTGCATCCTACAGCTAGTATCTAGGCAGTTTGGCATATGTAAGCCCAAAGTATGCGATACAACGTGTCCGAACAAAGGAACACCCTCGATGCGCCAACGAGGGCTTCGCTCCCCGCATTGAAACCATTTTGGCAAAGCATAGACTAAGGCAGACCCGCACCGAAGTGCTGCTAAGCGACCTGTTGAGAAGTGCGTCCACATAGATAGCGGTGTGGCCTACACGTATCGGAGTACGTGCCTAAGCCACTTGGCCGTCACCCCGCCGGGAACTGCATCGGCAATTGGCACGCTCGTGAACCTCGTACAGGACGGCAGAACCTCATATCACGAGCCGAGGTCTCTAGTGGGCGAAATAGACAAGAGGGTCTGCAAGGAGTTCGTATCGGGACGAAGGCTCCCAAAGGGGCAGAGTAGGATAATACGAAGGAACATATGTACTAAGAAGGTAAGGTACAAGATAGGCTTTTAAATTTATAGGGGCTAATAGGACTACTTAGAAAATGTGGCGTTAGGAATTACCCCTATATAAAAGGGGTAGTTAACCTAGAGTGCACCTAAATAGCCGAAACTTAACCCCTATAAACTAAACCCAACTCTCCACCAAAATCCACCCTTTCCACCACGTAGTAGAAGAAATAAATACCTAGAAGCGAGAATTCTAACCCGTACGGTTTAAGGAATGGGTTTAGTAATTACCCCTATATAAAATGCTCGGGCTTGAGCTGCGTTAGCTCTCTCTACAACTTCGTTATTCCCGGCCTCCTTTTGTAGATCATCTGTGCGAGAGTGAGTGATTTATTATTATTAGCCGAAGGTCACTGCGTCTCGCGGAAGGGGCTAGATTAATACTCTCGGAGAGCAACCGACTGGCCTATATATATTGTAGTAACCTATATTCCATTCCTTCTCTACACCGGATACTCTCTTCTTGCGTTACTCGACGCACCTCAATTTGACGTCATGTTATCCTCCATCCATTTTTCGCGTGGCGCGATGGCCGCCGTATTTACCACCCTTATTTCTCTTTCTACTGCACAACTTACGACAAGCTGTAATCCGATGAACGGCTCCCAGTTTCCCTGCCCGGCGAATACTGGGCTATGCAAGACGACCGCACATGTCACGGATTATACCTCGGGTGATAATAGCAACTGGGTGGTAGCGGATGGCACCAATCTCAAGTACACGAGTGATGGAGCCGAATTCACAATTGCGGAACGATACCAAGCCCCAACTGTTGAGACGGATTTCTACATCTTCTACGGCCGAGTCTCCGTTGCCATGAAGTCGTCACCAGGGCAGGGTATTGTCAGCTCTGTTACGCTGGCGAGCGATGTATTAGATGAGATTGATTGGGTAATATAGCCCGCGTTAGCAAAGTAGTAGAGGAACAGCTGCTTATCTGCTTGTAGGAATTCCTTGGCGGCAACAACTCTATGGTTCATTCAGACTATTTTGGAAAGGGCAACGGGACCGTGTCTGATCGTGAAGGAGACCACGACGTGACAGCCCCACAAGATCTTTGGCATACCTATACTATCGACTGGACTGAGGAAAGGATCGAGTGGATAATCGACGGCGTTACCGTCCGAACGCTTGACTATACCCAGGCCCTTGGTGGGAAAAACTTTCCACAAACACCCATGAAGATCAGGATGGGCACTTGGGCTGGCGGTGACCCAGCCAAGTCATACTGGACACGACTATGGGCTGGCGGCAACACTACGTACAGCGCGGAGGCGGGTATGCCATGGACTATGACCGTTGCAAATGTCAGCATTACGAACTATAGCCCCGCCGAACGCTACGAATATATCGACACTACTGGCGACTCTAGTAGTATCGCTAAGAGCGGCACAGTGTGCAAATAGTATTTATAAGATTAATATAGTACGCAATACTACTACTACAATTATTACCTTAGATTAAAAATAAGGAATATACTATTTTTTAGTAGTATTTGTAACGACGGCCTCTTCCACTAGGCTTTGGAATCGCCTAGTAGGGTTAGGTAACGGTAGGGTTTACCTTAAAGGACAAGAGAGGGGTAAAGAATTAGAACGATAGGTAGTAATTATATAATAGGTTAGGGCACGATACGCGTTAGGCTTATTACCTCTAATAAGTCTATATTAGAATCTTAAGTTAACTACAAAGGTTAAAGTGCTATCTAATAAGTATATCTATATACTATAGGAAAGCTATAATAATCTAGTATAGTATTCGGATCTTATATAATCTAGTAGGGCTTAAATCAATAGTAATCTAAAAGGGTGGGCCTTGGATTAGTAAAGACCTAGGAGTAGGTCCTATACATAACCTAGGCGCTAAGGCCTATTTTCTAGAATTTAACTTCTAACCTTCTTAGTCGAACGATAGCGATGTTTATCTTATTTATTATCGCATAACGTGCCTCTCTACCGGTTTCCTAGATTCTGCCCGCGATCCTTACTAAGGGAGTATTATACCGCTAGACTATAGTTCCTTATAACTACGGCCTTTTATTCTTTTCATGCGGGAACTATTCCCTTAAGGGAGTTATTCTCCTATAGAATTCTATTACGCTGCTTATTTTCTAACTAAGCTCTCTATGCGCCATTTCCCTACGGTTAATATTTCCCTATGGGATTTCCTCCCATAAGGGTTCCTATTTCTTAGGGGATATCTACCTGTACGGGACTATCGTCTATGGGGTTCGTAATACTATCCCCCCTCTTAAGGATCTTCGGCCCGAAGATTTATCTATTTATCTATATCTTAGGTTCGCATTTTCTTATTCTTTTCTTCTATAAGTGTTTTACTATATCGATTAATTCCCATAAGTAGAAGCGTAATAACTAATATACTAAGCGTATAGATTTAGGTAACGAGATCGATTTTTTTAGTAAGGATATATCTCTCTCTTATTCTTCTTATTTATTATTAAATTTTAGTAAAGAGGAGGGCGATCCGTCTTTTATTATTTATCAAATAGATAGGTCTTATTCCTATTATAGAGAGTATATATATAAGAATAAGTCCGCTTACGATACTACTAGATTAGATTATTTAGATTATAAGTTTCTTATCTCTTTATCTCTTATCTTACTAATTTTCTTAGTTCTATATATACGACGGGCTTTAGATAAGGTGGAGTAGAATAAAGTAAAGGCTTTAAAGACTACTTAGGCTACGATAGCACGTCTAGATCGGGCACGGAAATAGAAGGAGCTTTTAAAGAAGCGTAGAAGCCTAATAATCACGAAGAAGGCTTTTATTGTAGAGAAGTTAGAGAAGCTTAATTATTTAGAGGCGGTCTATAAGGCTAGGAATCCTATTAATCCTAAGAATACTAAGAAGGAGCGATCGTTAAAGCGTTTACGTAGCGATGCCTTAGCTAGTAATACTATAGAGTCGTTCTAGTCTATTAGGTCTCCTAGTGTTGGTTCGGGTTCTGCGCTACTAGAGGGTTCCGGGTTAGTTAATTAAGCACTGTTGTCTCCGTTTATTAATTTTAACTTCGGGTTCTTTATATACGATAAGTCGGCGGTGTTAGTTGATCTAGGTTTCGGTAATAGAACTTATTAATAAGTTCTTAATAGTTATAGAGTTTTAGTAGTTTTTAGGTATTATTCTAATCTCCTTTCTATTTAAGGAGGTATCGGAACTAACTATTAATATAGCCGCTATCTAGGACTTATTCTACGTTCTATTCTCTATTTTCGTCGATATCTAGGTTTTTAGATATTATTTCCTTTATATAGTATACTAGTATAGTATCTTAGAGTATTAGCTCGAGTAGAATAATATAAAATACTAGATATATCCGTATAGTATCTAGTAATTTAAGACGGAAATTAACCTTTCTAATTTATTTCTCGATTTTAAAGGGGCTAATCTTTTTAAAGTCTAATTTTTTACTTAGTTAGTTGTTCTTTTTTTATTTAAAATTTTTACTAAGGAGGTAAACTTTATTTTCTCTTTTTAGCTTTAGTACCTTCTAGTACTATCTATTA